>JABUQX010104489.1:2500-12500 GCA_015478945.1 Trachelipus rathkii | reverse complement strand
TAAAATATAAATTATAATTCTGAATTTAGAAATTCTATTACTAAATATCATTAATTAATAATATGAGTTATGATGTCCACTCCTTTAAGTCATTACATATAATTAAATTATTAATAATTATATTGATTGTGATATATTTATATATATTATAATACTATAATTTAAATGTAATCTATCAAAATACTTAATGATAAAAACACTTCGTAAACATTAGTTTCTTTTGAAAATTTTAAATTATATATATTTAATTTATATAATCCTAGGACAAGAATTTTATAATTATTCACAATGATATATTAAAATAATTTAAAGTATACTAGTATTAATATATAATTATATATTAATATTTAATATTATTATAATATATTAATTATATAATTAATTATAATAGTATTATAAAATTGTAATACAAATATTAAATTCTTGATTTTAGGACACCATTATATATTATTAATATAATTATATATCAATAAAATATAATTATAATATATATATATATTAATTAATTAATATAATTAATTATTTATATATTAATAATGATAATTGATAATGAATAATGAATAAATGTAATATATATGATAATTATTATATAATATAATATAAATATATTATATATAATAATAATAATAATAATAATAATAATAAATAAATAATAATTAAATAATATAAAATAATAATATAATAAATAATATATGATAATAATAATAAAAAACTACAGTGATAATTTATAGCAATGATGAGTATAACACAATATTAACAATAATATTTAATACATAATACTAATTAATATCTTATTATATATAATAATAATTAATATAATATTATATATATATTATATAATTAATAATAATAATATATATTAATAATAATAATAATAAAATAATTAATAATATATAAGATAATAATAATAGCAATAATTAATAATAATATATAATTATGTACTTATTAATTTATAATAAATAATATTAAATAATAATAAATAATAATAATAATAATAAATGATAATAATAAATAATAATAATAATAATAATAATAATAATAATAATAATAATAATAATAATAATAATAATAATAATAATAATAATAATAATAATAATAATAATAACAATAAAAACATAAAGAATAAATAAGTAATAATAATAATATAATCAATAAATGAGCTTATATTCAATAATGAATAATAGATAATAATTAATAATATATATAATAATAATAATAATAATATATAATAATAATAATATTACGGATAAGAGTAAAATAATTCCAAGATATTAAATGCAGTAATAATATATAATAATCTATGAATAATAAATAAAATTATTTAATAATAATAATAATTAATAATATATAATAATAATGAATAATTAATAATATAATAATAAATTAATTAATTATTAATTATTAACCATAGTGATAATACCTGTAAAAGCAATAATAATAATAATTCAAAATTCAAATTCAAAATTCAAAAAATTTTTATTCAGAATAGTTGTTTAATGTTATTAAAATACAGATAACTAATAATTAAGATAATAATTATTATTATTATGCTATTATATTATTATTCTAATTTAAATCATGTTAAAATAGAGTTCAATTTCACTTCCTATCGAATAGGTCTGATGCCAACACATTGTGTTCTCCTCTGAAGCCCTCCGAATACAAAAATTTATACGTATACATTTTGAGCATCAACTACGCAGATGCCTCTTCCTTTTTAATAGTAAATAAATAAATTTCTGTATCTAAAAAATTATTTAGAATTTTTAAGTAAATTAAATACATGCTAATAAATCTCTATACATTAATAGCACGGTTCATAGTATTTAGCGTACAATCAAAATCCATTAAAATCAATTTATTTTATGTTTTAAATAGTATTATATAATAAATATATTAGAATTTATTATTTAATAATAATATAAATATAATTTTAATTTTTTAAATTTATTATTTATAATTATAATAATATATAAATAATTATATATATAATTATTTTATTATTAATTATATTATTATATATATAATTAATTATTATTAATTAATTATAATATTAATTATACTTATATATCACACATGAATAATTATACAATGATCTATTTAATTTATATAGACACAGAGTCAAAGACCTTTCCCAATTTCAAGGTTATACTAAAACCGCTCTTCTTATGAATGAGATATAATGATAAATAGGAATTAATACTAGTTAGTTTAAGCACTAATCATAGAAATCCACTTCTTACAACTTTTAACTATGTACCACTAATTATTAATAATACTAGATAATTAATAAATATTATAATAATCTAATAAAATAAAATTAATAATCAATCGCTGACACCTAAAATCCATAGTCAATCAAATCAAGGAAACTAAGTTTAATCCGATTTAAGATAATAATAAATACAAATAAAAATTTAATACCTTAACAAATTAATAGAATACAATAATAAATTATTAATTAAGATTTTATTATATTTTAATAAAAAATAATATTTAGATTGACTAAAAAGAATATAAAATGTAATAAATTATCCTTAAAATAATAATAATAATAATAATAATAATAGGTAAATACTATAATTAATAATAATAATTACTAGTATTCTAATAGCAATTCCCAATACATAATAATAAAAATAATCAATAATAATAATAAGTACACTTAATAAGAATATAATATAATTAATATAAATAATAAATCTAAAATAAAAATACTAACAAGTAACACTATGACTACATAACTAATTAATGCGCTCCAATAATCTCCTAATAATATAATAATAATAATCAATAAAAGAGTAATAATTTACTCAAGCGATTTATATATTAAAATCAGTCAGATGCATGTGGATGGATAAATTAAATGAGATTAGTTGTTAGAGTACTACAATAAATTAATAATAATATAAAAAAAATGATACTAATACAAATACACCATAACATTTCAATATTCAAATAAATTTATCCTATATTGGAATTACTATACATAATAATAATAAGATAATTTGGAATAGTGCTCGAAATAATTAATAACTCAATATATAATTTATAATACATAATAATTTATACATTAATAATAATTTTCAACAACTATAATATAACTAACAATACATAAGAATATGTACTATATTTATAAAATAATAAAATAAAATATATACTAAGTATAATAATTAAAATAATTATATAAAAATAATACAATAATAATCATTTAAACAATTTAAATAATCAAATAATAATGAGATAGATGAATCGGATAACCAGACATATTATTATTTTTATAGTTTGAAGCCAATCTGATGTTATTTTATATATCATGAACGATAAAAACTGTCAACAATATAGCAATAGTGATACGAAAGGAATAAACAATAATAAAAATATAATAATAAAATAATCTATAGAGTTTAAATTATATTAAATACATTAGTTTGCAAGACGACAGTTCCTTAAGAGTATTTTGAGGTTAACCTTCACTATGCTTTTGGCTCTTAGCGTTTTCGTATTCTTACCAAAAATATAACTGCCCTTACTTTACAGATATGTATTTTTCAGTTTAATATGTGTTAACTGAAATTACTATATGCTAAAATAATAAATAAATCATAAAAAAAAAAAAAAAAATACAATAAGTATACTATGTTATGATAAGCACTAGTTAAATATACATAACACATAAATTAAATAGATAAATAAATAAATAATCACACGAAAAAACAAAATAATAATAATAAAGCTAAAAAAATAAGATAATAATAAAAATAAATAATAGATAATAAAAAGCTATGAACTAATCTTTTAAGTAATAACAAAACATGATACGAATTAATATAATATTTAATTGTATAATAATTAATAATAGTAAAATAATACTAATAAATATACATAGAATGAATATTAATAAAGATAAATATAATAATAATAAATCTAAAATAAATATCAAAATTAGAATACATAAAAATAATAATAAATAAAAATTATATAAATTAATAACACAATTAATTAATAGCATAAATAGTAAAAATTTTAAAAGTCAAAAATATAAAAGTAAAAATAGCACACTACATAATATATATAGATGAATACAATAATATTCTATGGTCTAAATAGAAATCAAATAATCAATAATATATTAATATATAAAATAATAAATAATAATAATAATAATAATTATCACTCAACAATAAAACAAATCACACAATAATTAATAATAAACAACAATAAAAATAAATAATGATATAATGATACACTATAAATATATACTAATAAACATAATCAATAATAATAATCACAAATAATACATAATAAAATAATAATAATAATAATAAACACAATTCTCCAATTATTCTCGAAACATATACACTGTTAAACTTTATCATATGAAAAACATTCACGAACCCCTAACCCAATCAATATTACTACACAACTAAATTTTATTACTAGATCCTTCCTTAATAAAAAACAACCCAAAATAAAAAGAAATAATTAACATTTATGTTGATAAATCTCTTTGATATAATATTCTTAAGATTTTAGATTAACTAGTAATAAAATAATTTTACTCACATTATATTTTAATTAAATAACAATTATTCATCATTTGTTAAAATTAGTCTAGACTCTCCTACTTAAAGCATACAATAGACCAATCATATAATAGATTACGTTTACTTTCCTGATTTAAATTTCTTATTATTTTATTATTTTATTAATATATATAATATATATTTTAATAATAATAAATATTAATATTATATAATAATAATAATAATTTATAAAATAAATAATTAATAATAATAATAATATTATATAATTTAATAAATAATTAATAATATATTATAAATAATATTAATAATAAATATATAATATAATAATAAAATATTATAAATAATATATAATAATATAAATAAAAATACTATATTACCTTAGATATAGATTTAGTTAATTTCAAAGGCTTAACGGAACTTGTAATTCACATGATTGGCTAATGCAAGTGGTTAATATAATTTCTACTTATATAGAATCTGCCTAGACCTTTTCTAAACATATAAAGAATAATAGGATAACTATTCGAAGCCTGCGTCTTTAACTATTATATGAAAATAATAAAGATTACAATCTATTTCCATTTATTATTTATTTCCTCTCTTTAGCTGGAAACTTTTTAGCTTCAAGCTGAAGTTTAAATTAGGTCTTTTAAACAAAGTGTCTATAATCATAAAAACTTGCTACCCTTAGAAGTCTATATAAAAACTTTTTTTGCATATTAATAAAGCGGGTTGATGCTATTTAGCGTCCGTAAAAGCTGAATCATATAGCAGAAATGGAGAATTTCTTTTGTATAATTATATCTTTTCAGTTTATATATAATACATATGCATTCAATGGGTGTTATATTATTATTTACTAGTAATACATGTACTCGCTAATTATTCACTAGCTTTTATATATTCCTAAATATAATTTTCATCAACTGTTACCCTAAGTATTTTGTCCATTGGCTCTCTTTCAAACATACCCGTAGAAGTAGAAATTGAAAATATCAAATTTAAATTTAGATTAGTAATAGTACAAGTTTAGGTTAGTAATTATAAAGTTGTTACAGATTATTCTTGAATTTTAACTTTTAATGTGTTTGTCGTTTTCTGTGATAGAATGGTGTGATCTTTATCACTTATTAATATTGATATGTCATCAGCGAATGCAACCATAAAAGAATCATGTGAATTAAACATGTCATTGGTATATAAGGTAAATAGCAAAGGGCCTAGTATAGATCCTTGTGGAACACCGCAATTTATTTTCAGTTTATCCGAACATATTTCACCTAATTTAACATACTGAGATCTCTCTCCTAGATATGTTTTAAATGATTGTAGTATATTTCCCTTCATCAACTGTTACCTTTGTTACTGTTTGCCTTTGTCAGATCCAATGATATAAGTGCAGATGAGTTTTTATGCTCGATATTTTCGTATATTTTTTCAGTCAAACAAACAAGGGCTTCATTTGTAGATCTATTTTTCCTGAATCCAAATTGAAAGTCATTTATAATATTATTTATATTAAGATATTCAGTTATGCGATTTAATAATTTTTCAAATATTTTACTAATAGTATGTGATATTGATATCGGTCTATAATTAATAGGATCACTTTTATCCCCTTTTTTATGGGCAGGGATTACACGCGAAACTTTTAAAATTTCTGGGAAAATTCCTGTGTGAATGGAAATGTTAAAGAGGTCTTTTAAAGGGGAGTCAATTTTGTCGGCAATTATCTTGTAAATGTGGTTGGGTATGGTCAAAATATCGCATTTCTTATTTTTAAGGTTGGCAATTACCGCTTTGACTTCTGAAGCCACAATATTTTCAAAGGAAAAGCGAGAACCAAAGTTACCCATGTAGTTCTCAAATGCGGTTTGGTTTGGAGGCGATCCTACCACAGTTTGTTTACCAATGTTTACGAAGTGCTTATTGATTTGGTCGGAATTTGCTTGTTTGATTATTTTGGGGACAAGTTATATCAAAGCCCATTAGTTTTTTGAATCGTCATATACTCGCTAAAATTAGTAGATACAATAATTCATCTTTCTTTCTCAGGATGATTTTAATTGATTATCATAATTATTATATAATTGGAAAAGTATATGTCATTTTTTATATTCATATAGTATTATGGTTGATATTAGGGTTGTTTTCCTCGTTTTGATTGGAATCAACCAGAGATTTTAATACTATCTTAATCCTTTTTGGGTCTAATCTTTTGGTTTTTAAGGGGAAAGAATCATTATAGCACGTATTTAATGAATCTATAAGGCGGTTAAATTTTGAATGTACGTCTATCTCCTCATTTTGTATGTATGAATAGTCAATCTCATTTATTTTATTTCTAAATAATAATATGAATAATAATAATAATAATAATAATAATAATAATAATGATAATAATATAATAATCAAACTATCATAATAAAAAATTAATTAAAATAATAATTTTGGTTAAAAGATTTAAATTCTTAAAATATAAAAAGTAAAATAAAAATAAAATAACAATAAAAATAAAAATAATAATAATAAATTATAATAATAATAATAAGATAATAATAATAATAATAGATAATAATAGTAAAATATAATAATAATAATAATGATAAAAACAATGAAAATATCGTGGTTATGTATTTCTAAAGATAGGAATAAAAATAAAATAAAAATTAATAATAATAATAATAATACTAAAATTGTGCAAAATACTAAGGAAGTAATAAGAATATACGAAATAATGATAATAATAATAATAATAATAATAATAATAATAATAATAATAATAATAATAATAATAATAATAATAATAATAATAATAATAATAATAATAATAATATATAATAAAATAATAATAATAATAATAATGGCTTGAATCAAGAATCAGAATAATTAATAACAATAATATAATAATTATAAATAATTAATATAATAATAATAATAATAAAGATTTTAACCAAAACAATAAACATATTAATGATGACCTTTATTTTGATATTAAGAGAATAAAACAAAAAACAACGACAGCAAGAAATGTAATAATAATAATAATAATAAAATAATAAAATAATAATAATAAAATAATAATAAATAATTAATAATGAATAATAATAATAATATAAATAATAAATAATAATAATAATAATTAATAATTAATAATAATAATAATAATTAATTTTTAGACTATTCTTAGATAGAACAACTGCTTTCTGAACTTTTAATCTAATATTTCGCCTGGCCACTTCAGGCATCACAGACGATTTCTAGACTTAATTTAACAAATGATGAAAACAAAAATAAAATTTATTAAACTTAAAAATGTTTTTTTTTTAATGTAAACAATTTAATTTATGGCCTTTGTTAAACTAAAAATCGTAAGTAATGAATTAATCAATAGAGAGATTTCTAACATAGCCAAAACCTAAAAAATGTTCCAAAAAGTTTTCCCATTCATGTATACTTATGTTATAATTTGCTTGTGCTTTTATTAAGAGGACTCTTGAAGCCTCAATTCAAAAAAAAATTTCCTGCTTGTGCTAGATATTAATGTTAGGGGTTCTTATGATCGTTTTTCATAATGATCCAAAATCTTACTAGCCTGTATCTATGTTGTGAGACACCAGTTTGAGAGAATTAGCCTGTATACCCCGATGAAAGCATACACCATCTTTTTACAGTGAAATGTTTCTATACTACATTATCACATCTCTTATCTCACTATTTCTTTTCAGAAAATAGAAGAAAGGTTCAATGTAAGTAACATAAAGTTTATTTCTTTAGCGTTAGATTTGGACTTGATGTGATGTTGAATTATTTTCTTTAACCTGATATTTTCATAATTAAATCTATCTATCGTTTGTGATCTGAAAAAGAAAGTCAAGCTATCCCTATTATCTTCTGCTTTTTCTTCGAGAATTTTCTTATTTATAAAAGTTCTAAAGATTTTATCTAGCAGATATTGAGGAAAGTTATTATTAACAAGATTCTGCTTAATTCTTGAAAGCTCTGCGTCAAAAAGTTTCCAGTCAGAGCAAATGCGGTACGCTCTATGTAGTAAAGTTTTAATTAGTGCGATTTTATAAGTAAGGGGTAAGTGTGAACTGAAATTAGTATATAGTAAATCTCGACATTTCCAATTTCAATATAGTAGACCGAGCAGGAAATTTTTTTGAATTGAGGCTTGCTGAGTCCCTCTTAATAAAAAAGCACAAGCCAATTATCAACATCAAGTATAATGAAATGGAAAACTTTTTGAATTTTTTTTAGGTTTGGCTAGTTAGAGTCTCTCTATTGATATAATTATTACTTAAGGATTTTAGATTTAACGTTAGTTATAAAACTTTAATTTGTTACCTCATTTATATTTTTAAATTTAAATAAAATTTATTTTGTTTCATCATTTGTTAAATTAGTCTAGAACTCGTCTCCGATGATGCCTGAAGTGGCCAGGCGAAATATTAGATAAAAGTTCAGAAACATTTGCTTCTTTTCTACTCTAGAAAGTTCCGTTAAAAAAAAAATGCCAATATGAAGCGTGAACCTTTACGGAAATTGAAAAGCTTGCAAATCTCACTTTAAATAAGGAAGCTGAATAAAAATTTCTGAAATAATAATAATAACTAATAATAATAATAATAATAATAATAATAATAATAATAATAATAAATAAATAATTAATAATAATAACAATAATAAATTAATAATTAATAATAATAATAAATAATAATAATAATAATAATAATAATAATAATAATAATAATAATAATAATAATAATAATAATAATAATAATAATAATAATAATAATAATAATAATTAATAATAATAAAATAATTAATAATAGTAATAATATAATAAATAATAATAATATAATAATAAATATGCATGTATTCTATAAAATAGAAAAAACAAAAAAAAACAACGCAGCCAAGAAATATAATAATAATAATAATAATAATAATAATGAATATAATAATATATAATATATAATAAAATAATAATAATAATAATAATTATTTATGTTTTATAATAACCTAATAAGGTATAATTTAATGTTAATAATAATAATAATAATAATAATTAATAATAATAATAATAATAATAATATAAATAATAATAATAATAATAATAATAATAATAATAAATAATAATTAATAATAATAATAATAATAATAATTACATAATAATAATAATAATATAATAATAATAATAATAATAATAATAATAATAATAATAATAATAATAATATAATAATAATAATAATAATAATAATAATAATAATAATAATAATAATAATAATAATAATAAATATATATAATTTAAATAAATTATAATATAATAATTAATAATACATAATAATAAAAATAATAATAATAATAATTAATAAAATAATAATAATAATAATAATAAGAATAATAATAATAATAATAATTAATAATATAAATAATAATAATAATAA
>JABUQX010104488.1:20000-24492 GCA_015478945.1 Trachelipus rathkii | reverse complement strand
GTGGAAAGGATGTAGATATGTCAATGCATAAGCAGGTGTATTTTTAGTAGAAAACCGTAATTCCAAAGAAGAGGCTATAGAATCTAGATACGGAGTTATTAAGAATCTTCTCCAGAACTCGTTTGTTGCTGGATGGTTGCTGCGTTGCTGCTGCCTACCAAAAAATCCGTGAGTATATTTAGATCAAGTCCCAGTTTCTCGGCGATTTGATTAGCTTCTTATTAACACTTCATCGGTGATTATTTCTTCATCTTTCCGATGCGCTCCTAAACCATTTCACAATATGATTTGAATGTGCTGCGAGGTGTTTGACGAATATTCCAAGCGTCGTTGGATTGCGAAGCATTGACAACTGCCCTCTAACATTGCAGAGTACTTCGCGATCAATATCATAGCCATGATGAATGACCACTTACATGCCGCTAAATGCACTTAAAAGTCTTTTCATTACACCTAGTGACGCGTATATCCTTCAATGGAAAAGATTTCTAATGCTTGCATCATTCGTTCAAAGTGCTCCTTAAACACTCTATCACTTGTTTGTTTAGACCATCTGTCTCACATGCTGGATGTTGCCATTAATTTTTATCTCAAGTCGACTCTCGAAAACGTAATAATGTCTTATAGTTTCCACAGTATTGCGGATTCTGGTATTGTGTTCAAATCATTTACTACTAGATTTTGTTGTTGAAGAGCAATGAAGAACAATGCTTTTTTATATTTTCCGCAATATTGTTTGGACACCTTCTTCTTTGCCAGACATCGTAGATAGCCATCGAAACCCAAGCCCACGCATTTATCGGGATCCAGCTCTTCGTCGTGACAAAATCGTCAATGGCTCTTCGCAGATGGTTTTTGCGTCAGCTCTTTCAGTTCTACAAAAGCCAATAGAATCCTCATATAATTTTCATCGGACTCCTGTGTCGAAATGAGCAACAATCCCTATGATAATTTCCTTTCCTAGAAATATCACGGTTCACTGCTAGAAGCTATACGCGCACATTTCCTTTGCTCTTATAACAATACTTTCTTGTATACCACATAGAGAACATGATCTCATTCTGAATCTGAACTGATTGTTATGTGGCATTTTTCTTCCCCTTTTCAAAATGGTTTTCAATGACTGATCTCCGGCATCTATTCGTAAGCGGCACAAATCTTGCAACACTCCCTCATCATGATGCTTACCCCGAAGCGGTAAATCGCGCGTACCAAAAAATGTCACACATGAAATTATTGAGGATAATAATTTTTTATTTTTCCAGCAAAGTATTTAATCTAGTATTCGATGTCTACCGGCACGTCCTGTAGAAACAATCTTGCAGCTTCAACAGCAGTTTATGCCACTCTGCTGGTTTGTATTTTTCCTTACAAACCACATAAAACATTCTCTTTAATATTTAGTGAAAGGTCTAAAATTATTAAAAAGAAGCCTAGGACCCCTCTGACGAACTTTAATTGGTGAATAAAATACAAAACTTGCAAAATGCCTCCCTTTAGGTGCCTGGGAGTATGTCCAGCCAAGTTGAATATGTCTCCAACCATTCATAAATGAATTTCCTCTTAAAGGGAGCATGGTCAAAAAATTATTCGTTCTACTGTAGGATAATGTCCGCCACACTTTCCATCAACTGTTCTTTTCTCAGTCACGAAACATAGATGAATGCCAACTATCTAACAATGTCATTTTCGTGACTGTCATCTACTTGCAAAACGCTACTCGAAATCTGGACCCATTATCTTCACTCAGTCGAGTACGGGCCTGGTGTGCTCTTCATCATCGAAAATATGCGAAAGTAGGAGATTGCCTATTGTTGTAGTCTTAGTTGTCTTATTGGTATCTTCTTCGTTTTCACCGCTACCCATTTCCATTTTTATGTCTTCCTTTTCAAATTTACTGCAAACAATATTATATATAGTATATATATATATATATATAACTATATATATATATATATATATATATATATATATATATATATATATATATATAATATATATAAACTATATATATATAATATTATTAATATATTAATATAATATATTATATATATGCGTTTACTACTGAAAATCTCGCCACATGATGGTCGTAGGCTAATTAATTTTAACTAACATCAAAGATTTAATAGGAAAAATTAAAAGTATAGCAAACTATGTTGAAAACCATTAATTCTGTTTGTAATAAAAATAGTTTTTTTAAAAATAAACTAACCTTCATATGACGAGTAAGATCATGTGCTTGCAAAATCCTTACTTTCAGAGTAAATAACACAAAAATTTTAATTTAATATGTTAAGGTAAACGTAGCATACCAAGGGAATCTCCTAATAAAATCCATGATTCTGATGAAATTGAACTATAACTTTTTACACTGAGGCGGTGTTGAGTGTGATAATTTCAATGCTACTTTGAACCTTAAACATTTAATGAAGAATTGAGAATCCGACTGAGCACAAAATCTAGAATTATTATATACATATCAACATTAAAAAAAACATAGATAGAATAACAACACAGTTCTTATCTACAAATTATTAAGAGCATATTTAAAATGCAGTGAGAACACCTCGTATCGGCAAGAGAAATGTGAGAAAATGACGATTGCAACAGCCTCCCATATACTCGATAATATAATAATATATATATATATATAATATATTATATAATATATATAATAACTATATATATATATATATATAATATAATAAATATATATCATATATATAATAGTACTATATATATATATATATATATATACATCGTAAAACGTACTTAACAGCCACCCGAAACTGGACGTTGGATCAAAAAAATTCGCAGGTAGACTCTATAAGAGTAAACACTTCTAGGGGGGGAGCTGCCCCCCCCCTGACGACGCCCATGTATAATATATATATATAATATATATATATATATTATATATAATATTATATATATTATATATATATATATATATAATAAATATAATAAATTTAGATTTATATATAAATAATAGATAATATATCAAGTATATAATTATATAATATTAATAAACTCTATATAATATATATATATATATATATATATATATATATATATATATATATATATATATATATATATATATATATATATATATAATATAATATATATATATATATTGTAAGTTTGAAAATATTTTCTTAATTCATGTATACAGAAGCATCAAAATTAAGAATATAGTAAAATTTTATTTCTTTAAGAGGTTGGTATTTTCCTAGACGAATGAAAATTATAACAAAGATGTTTAATATACACTTTTTGTTTCAATTATTAGTACTTATAAATAATATTCAATTAAATATTGAACATTATAGATATTAAACCCGGAAATTTTAAGTGTATAATAATTAATAGTACAATTTAAAAAAATGAATTTTAATTCAATTATTTTAATTAACTTTAAATTTTAATATTTATTTTTAAATTAATAAAAATATTAAATGCAATTTTTATGGGGAAACTATTCTATAGGAAAAATAAAATCTTTAAAGTAAAGAATTAAAAAAATTGACGAAAGAAATTTCCTATGCCAATAATTGAACTTTCAAACGACTCTGAGACTCTTCCGTAAAAAAATTACTGAAAAAACAAATGAGTTACAGAGTTATATACTTCTAAATAATTAACAATATTTTATTTTACTGCTAATTAGGCATCTATGAGACAGAAAATGTGCTTCCGGTGTGTTTCCCAAAAGTTGCAACTGTTTCCAAACTGCTTTGGAAACAATTGGGGAAACTACAAGTTTTTGGAAACATAAAATAGGGTTTCTTGTTTTCACTTCAAATAGAAAACGGAAAACATTGTATTGTAATTTTGAGAACAAAAACTTTTTTGATTAAATCCTTTATATTCAAAACGTTTAAATTACAATATTTGAAACATTTAAATTACAATCTTGAACACCTCTATAATATATATATATATATATATATATATATAATAATATAGCTCGTATAATATTAATATATATATATAGTAATATATATATATATATATATATATATTATATGAGGTTATATTATTATTGTATTTGGGCAATATTTTTTTTCAGGTGTTATTACTGCAGGAGTGTAGAAGATCTGCTTTAAGTGTCTCGAAAGCGTAAACTTCATTAATTTTTTAAAGAAAATTTATTCCCCGTTTATTCTTATGTTTCAAGATTAGACTTACATTAATAGAGTTTGAGTCGAGGTAAAAACTCTTTTAAATTATTGTTTATATATATATATATATAATATATATCATATATATATATATATATATAATATATATATATATATATATATATAATATAATATATATATATATATATATATATATATATAATAATATAATAATATATACTATATAATATATATATATAATATATAAATAATATACTATATATAATATATATATATATATATATATATATATATATATATTAATAATATATATTAAAATATATATTATTATATATATATATAATATA
>JABUQX010104487.1:0-20451 GCA_015478945.1 Trachelipus rathkii | reverse complement strand
CAAGACCTTATTATTTTAAGTTCACACTCCGATTGGACAAGATCCGGTCTCATTTTTATTTTGGGTCCTATTTCTAGGACATCGCAAGATTCAGTCTCAAGTTTCAACCTTAATTTACCTTAAAGTTACTTGTGACCCTTAATAATATTTACCTAGTTATTACTTACCCTGTCCCCGTTGAGATTGTTTCACAATTAAATACATTTGTATCTGGAACTTTCTCAACTACACCTTAATGTAATATTAAGTCAGTTCTTCTGACCATTAGTATATAACAACTTAGTTACAGTTGTGGGTTCCCACCCCGTAACCATTTTTTTTAAGGCTATCCCCCTAGTTTCCCGGATAACTGATGAATGTATTAACATTACCTCTACTATTTTTGATAGTATATATGGATTAATAAATCTATCTTTTACTTCTTTTTCATTCTCCCCTTCTACTTTTCTATTGTTATAAGTGATCTACCTTTAGCCACAAACCAGGAGCATTTGGAGCAAGCTGATGGTCCCTCCTTCTTGTATCCTGACGTAAGAACGAAAGTCTGATGGTTCTTTTCAATATCTCCTCCAGGTAGATAAAGCATAATTCCTTTTTAATTTTCTCACTGTTCTTTATTATTTTATTTACTTCGATAATACTAATTACTTTTTCATCTGGAGGTCAAGTGACCGTACTTATTCATGCCCTCGTCACTTGGTCTCCACTACATAAATACAAGAAAATAAAAAAGCGGCGCCCGAACAGGGACCATCTGTCTTGTTCGGTGCTCTTGCCTTGCCACTGGATTGTGATTTTAGATCACTTCGCCACTGTCAAACCTCACAAAACAGTATAATTAAAGACATTATCCCTATAATTCTCTCATACTGTCTTAAAATTCTTTGTCATATACTTAAACATTCTTAAACCCATACTTAAACATTCTTTCTTAAGAGTGAATGAGTTTGAAAGAAATTGTATTAAAAAGAACTCCTTGATAATTTGTTTAAATTACTTAACCTTAAAACTAAAAGAAATTTAAATTACTTAACTCCTTGATAATTGGTATTAAAACTATAAACTTAACATTTATTGTATTAAAACTAAAATGGTTGATCAAATAGACGCATCAACTGAATCTGAGTCTCCAGAGATCCCTACCACTAAATTAATTGATTTTCCCATTGAGGAAACTACTCTTTTAAATTCAGATAGGGATTTGCTCAACTTTAACCATGCTTTACAAAAACCTGCATATTCTTTATGACCAGGCCAATAGCTTGACTAGTATCCCATAGGTATTGATTTCCAATTGGTCTCACCCATCACAACATTAGGACAATTACAGGTCTTCACCCATTACACATTCTTCATACAATTAATTACAAATTTGAGATCACATCGTCTCAAATCCTCACCAAATACCACATTAAATCTCAAAGTCGTACCCACGTACTCCTAAACATGATTTCCCATTGCAACAAGAAATTCTTACTCAAGACAAAAACCAAACACAGATATGTACTCAGGTCCCATCATCAAAAAATCGATAGGATGGAAGAAGCCATCTTACACTTGAATTCTTACTCAAGAATTCACATAATCTTAATGGGGTAGACTCTGGGACATATACACTAGATGAATTGCGTAAGAATTTCTGGACTTAATTAGCAGATTTGAGGGCTTACTGCCACTTCATTATCCTCAGTCCTATCACAAAATGGTTAAATTTATCGGCAGACAACTATGACGGTCACTTCCTTAGATGTCTATCATCTTATACCAAAGACACGATAGAGATTATTTCTCTGTTCGAGAGACCCTCATCCAATGGTATGAGGAAGAAGAGAGAAAAAGGAAGGAATCCCTATTTCATACATTTCACTCTGCCCGCCGTTATAAAAATGAGAGTATTCGTCTGTTCGCTTACCGATTAGAATGTTTGGCTAGTCATGCTTATCATGGTCTAGACATGAGTGGACACGAATCTCTCCGAACTGCATTTTTATGTAGCCTTCCTGCCAACATAGAACAAGGTGTTAGAGAGTACATAAAAATGTACGAGCTCAATAAAAATTGGCGTACTCCCTGGTCAGATATCGTGGGGTATGCTGAATTCCTATACACCCATCATAACAAAGATTTCTCAAATTTCCCATTTACATATCCCCCGAACACAGAACATTCAGTAAAGAAAACTCTAAATACTAATTACCCTTCTAAGGTTTTCACTCAAAATTCTTCCAAAAATCCACGTTCTTCTAAGGACCCAACAGATCACAACTCTTCTTTAAACAATCGCGGTGGTCGTCACCCTTTTCGCGATCTTCCTCATAAAAATTCCCCACATGAAAATAATCGAACTTTTATTTCTAAAAAACCTAACCAAGATTCTGTTGATCGTACGACTCTCGTCTGTGATTTTTGTAATAAGATCGGTCATCAGATACGTGAATGCTACAAATATCTGGAAATTTGTAGCTACTGCAAAAAGAAAGGTCACATTATAGCTGACTGCAGAACACGTAAATCTATTCCAACACCTTTCCCACAGAAAGTTCGCAAGGCTGTTTGTCCCTTTTGCGGAGGTCCTCATCCAGGGATGAAGTGTCTTCAGCACCCTCCATCTCAACAAACGCCGCCAAACTCTCCGAACACTCATACTTCTAAGTTTTCCACTACTTCTAAGTCTTCCACTTCCACTGAACATACTACTAAGAATGTATATTACGGAAAATCTCTTCCCAAAACGGAACAAAGTACACGTCCACGGAACGAATGTCCGTTGTCCCCTAGTCATTCACATTCTCAGGATACTAATTCCAACTTGCCTAAACAAAATTTACCTAATACTAATGTACCTAACCCCTGTTTACCTGACTCTTGTTTACCTAATGCTAATTTACCTAATCCTTGCGTGTCTAATACCAATTTACCTAACTCTTGTGTACCTAATCCTAATTTATCTAACCTTTGTTTACCAAAACCATATAGTCCTTCTTTAACAACGATACGTTCACCAGTTGTAAGTAATCCACTTGTGGAAGAAAAGCCAAACACCGATTTCTCATTCTGTTTCCCATTCATGAACATGGAATCATTCACTTACAATTCACAACCCAAAGAAACGTCTTCTTCCTTAATTTCTGACCACAGAAACACTGAAACACCCACACTTCCTGTAACTTTAAGTGAAACTACTACAGATTTACGCAGTCATGTACGCACTGTAGCTGTCAATTGTACACAGTTCACCACAAATCAGTTAACAATATCCGTAGCCTTTAAAAAAAATAGCCTCCAATTTAAAAATTGTATTGTTGACACTGGCGCCAGCATTAGCTTGGTTAGCTATGAGGCCATTCCCCAACAACTTAGACATCTTATAAAACCTTCTAAGGACATTGGAATAAATGCCATCAGCGGCTTAACACATGAGCACACGGTTTCCGTCGATTCATATATAAACATTCCATTACATTTCCTTGATAGTGATTTCTCCACTACACCAATAAATTTCATAATCATACCCGGAGAAATGATGCTAGCCCCAGTGGTATTGGGAGCGACAGCCCTAAAAGAAAATCATTTACTTCCCGATTTAACAATGCGTAGATTAATCAAACGACTCAGCAACAAATTTGATTGCATAACCAAAGATATGAGTCGGTCTCACACCAATAATGGTCAGAAAATTCCTTTAATTACCTACCCCATGACAAAGATAATTTAACGTAAAAACTGCGTTGTATTCTTAAGTCAAGATAGAAATGTTCTCATTGAGTAACTACTTCTAGCCCTAGGCTCACCTAACCCAATCTGCTAATATATTATATATAATATATATATATATATAAATATATATATATTATATATATATATAATATATAATAGTATGATATATATAATATATATATATATATATATATATATATATATAGGAATTTTACGGATTATATATATAAAAGGAAAGAAAATATATAGTATTTCTATCCCCTTCTTAAAGGAGAAATTATATAGCCATACATATATTTTCCTCCGAAACCTTGACTCATGGTCATGGTTATGACGATGTTGCAAGGGAGTAGGAGGAGGCCAGTTTCATATTTCAGATGATGTCTCTGGATGCCAATGCAGCAGTCATCCGACGGTTTCCATCCGAAGTTTCAAAACAACCGAATACATCCGGTGGTAATGTACTAAAAAAATGTAAGGTACCCTTTTCAGTTTTGATTATTAAGATGTTGTCTTATCTAATTGCTCATAAGCGTTTTAAATAATTTCTCAATAATTCCAAATGGATCAAGGCAGAGATCTTCGTATAACAATATTGGTTACAACCAAATATATCCTAATAATGATTATGAATGGAACAAATTGATAATGTTATTTTAAAATCTAAGTATAAAATTCATATCTATAGATATCTATAGATTATACCGACGGAAAATATTATAATATGTCTTATTTGTTATCAATGCCAAATTACTAATTTATTGTTTTGCATTTCCCATCCCATCTCCCAAGAAGGTTCGCTGTTTTCTTAATTCTCACTGTACTTGTAGTATCGTAGTTCCAATTAATTGTATGGTTTGTAAGGTATAACTTACTAATAGTAGAACCTACAGATACTAAAAACATTCTAATGGTATTAGAGGTGTTTAATGCATGTAGACACCTGACTCCCAAAATACTAAATCACCCTCTATCTCTACTTCGTAAAACTAAGTTTATGCTCTGTTATTTATCATGCCTTCGAAAGTAAGGTGGGGTTTTTAGGCTTAGTGGGGGAGAGTGTAAGGGTGATTGTGGAGTCCAGGCCAATTCACTTATTTACATTAGTAGTTAGTTCCAGTATTGACCAAAACCTAGAATGGAATTCTTATTCTAATAAAGAATAAGAGAGTACATTCAGTTATTAATGTTGGACTGCATATGTACAATATTTTTTGTTTGTTCATTATTTACTACTTGGGTTTTATATGGTTAATTAAAACAGTCTTTCTATTTTCAGTAGTAGTCATCCCCATGATTTAATAACATATTTTGATTCTAATATTTATGACAAGTTATTATAAAGTATAAAAGCTTGATGAAAGAATCCTTGCTCAAAGCATTACTGATGTTCAAGTATTTTAGAACACTGATGTATTTATGAACATAGGAAACATATATATTAGGACCAAGTTTCTCACAGGTTAGTAACACTGGTTCAAAATCCTAATTAACATTTATTAAACATGTAACCCATGAAAGTACTCACTTCATTCCCTTCTTTATAGTACTTTCCCAAGATTCCTCAACCCTTTGACTCGTCTCGTCGTGAAATTCTTAAATAAGACCCCTCATTGACAACGTTCTTATCGTTAGGGTAAGATATATCTTTTATTTCAATAATTCAATAGCTCATTGTAATTAATAGATTAATATCTTAATATCTTAAATTTCATGTAAATCACAAATCTAATGCCTGTAATCATTTTACAGGGTTTTTATTTTGGGTCAAGACCTTATTATTTTAAGTTCACACTCCGATTGGACAAGATCCGGTCTCATTTTTATTTTGGGTCCTATTTCTAGGACATCGCAAGATTCAGTCTCAAGTTTCAACCTTAATTTACCTTAAAGTTACTTGTGACCCTTAATAATATTTACCTAGTTATTACCTTACCCCTGCCCCGTTGAGATTGTTTCACCAATTAAATTACATTTGGTATCTGGAAACTTTCTCAACTACACCTTTAATCTAATAATTATTAAATCTGAAGAAATTATTTAAACCTAAGCAAATATACTCCATTAAAATACTGTGATCTGATTCTGCTTCATATATCTAGCTGAATCCCCTTTACTCATCCCGGAATACTGGTGAATGTATCTAATCATTACCTCTTATATTTTTGAATAGTATATTGGATTAAAATCATATCTTTATTCTTTTTCATTCTTCCCTTCTATTTCTTATTTATATAAGGTGATCTACTTTAGCCACAAAACCAGGAGCATTTGAGCAAGCTGATGGGTCCTCCTCTTGTATCCTGACGTTTAAGAACGAAATCTGATGGTTTCTTTTCAGAATATCTCCTCCAGGCAGATAAAGCATAATTCCTTTTTTAATTTTTCTCACTGTTTCTTATATTTATTATTTATCGATAATATAATTGTCTTATCGATTATCAACCAAGTGACCGTACTTATTCATGCCCTCGTCACTTGGTCTCACTTACACTATATATATATAATATATATATATATATATATATTACATATATATATATTATATATTATATATATATATATATATAATTATTATAATTTAACTATTTTAAATAATTATTTTTAAATTATAATATATTTTTACTTTAAATTGTTAAATTAATATATATATATATATACTAATAATGTTTACTATTTTTTCTCTTAATAAAAGTTATTATTATAATATATAGTTATAATAGTAATATTATATATAATATACTATATATATATATATTATATATATTATATATAATATATATATATATAATATATTATTTATATATATAGTATATACTTTATAATGTTAAATACAGCAGATATGCCCCAAGTTACACTGCGTGGTGCTCAAAGCAAACGAATGGACAGAGGTTAATATTTTAACAGGTGAACAAAAGGAAAAGTGGAGTGTAAGCATTGCTTTGCATTAATAAGCGACCGAATCGGTAAGAATAAGTACATTGTTTAAATGCTATGTAAGAAAGAAATACAAGTAACAGGAGAGACCTTGTAAACACAGATGAACAAGATCTGATACGTCTAGTCAGAGGTCAGAGGTAGTATTTTATCCATCTGGGGCTCCGACAATATAAGCTTAGTCTCTGAACAATACGTTGTGAGATGCAGTTAATCCATCTCCTTTTACTTCTTCCACACCAATGAAACATCAGTCTTTTTTTATATGAATATTATATTCATTAATATTTAAAAACAACTATGAAGCAAAAAAAAAATTGATTTGGGGTATAGTAAAATTATTTTTCTCTTCTAATTATACCATATTAATGTGGTCGAAAATAAAACTATTGTGTTCAGCTCTGCAAAGATATTGCGCGGATATACCACCCATCGTAAGGCAACTATGAAATCAAAACTGTTGGACAAAGTAAATGAAGAATTATGCTGAAGCTATGAAGCGATTATGGAAAATTCTACCATATAACTTTAATTCAAGATGGTTGGGCCAATATATCTAATGACCCGATAATTGCTCATAGTATCCATAATGGTCAACAACCATTTCTAATATCTTCAGTAGATTCAGGCTCAGCAAAGAAGACTGTCGAATACTGCGCAGAATTTGCAGTTGAAGCAATTACCTTCATTAAAAGTAACTACAATAAGGAGGTAAATATATTTTGCATTTAGAGTATAGGATATAAAACTTATTATAGTCAACACATTTTCTTTGGACTCCGCAACCCTGGTTTTTATACTATATTATATATTATATAATGAACAAAAAAGTTTTAAGTTTAAAAGTATTTATTCTTTAGAAAATATTAAAATTTTTGTAATGCAAGTTTCTCAAATAATTTTAATATAAAATTATAAATTAACAGGTTTTTGCGATGTGCACTGATTATGAAAATAAGATAAATCGAATGAAGGACATATTAAAAGAAAAATATCCCAAACTTTTAACATACGGATGCTCAGCCCACTATCTGAATTTAATAGAAAAGGACGTAACACCTAGATCAATTCTGAAACACCATAGAAGTTCAGAAATATTTCAGAAATCATCATCAGGCTCATGTAAGTTACAAAATATTCAAGTATAAGTGCAAGTTTTTGACAATACTGTAAAAATAATGTTGAAGTAAATGCTTTTTCTAATGCAGGGCTGGTTAATAGAGAAGGGGGGAATGATGCCTCGGATTCCTAATGAAACAAGGTGGAATTCCCAAATGGATTGCTTGAAAACTTTCTTAAAAAATCATTCTCACTACCTAGCAATTCGAGAAGAACATACAGAAAGTGTTGACGAAAATATATGGAACATCTTAGATAATTTGCAGATTCACAGAGAAGCCATATATCTGCAAAGTCAACTGGAAATTGTTGGAAATGCATTAGATAAGGTTTGTTTACTTTAGGGTCTATTAATTATTATTATTATTACAAAAATTTGCATAGTTGTGGTAGCCAATAACAAAAAATCATTACATTATATGGAAACTACTTAGACTAAAAGATCCTTAAAAAATTATTTAAAAGCTACACTAAATTCTTATTATTTGCAGTTACAAAGAGATAATTGTTTTATTGCTGATGCAACTGATATCTGGTTGAATCTGCTGGAGGAAGAAAAAATCTCAGACTACCATGAAATTATTTCAAGCTAGATTTAAGAAGACTATAACTGCTTTCCATATTCTTCACATGTTACTCACCAAAAAAAAAATAAAATAAAAAAAAAATAAATAATATATATAAATATATATATATATATATTAATATATTATATATTATATATTATATATATATATATATATAATATATATATATATATATATTATATATATATAATATATATATATTATCACCAGACAGACAAGGGATGAGGGTGGAGTCGGACTCGGTAATTTTGAAGAGGGTGAGTCGGAGCGGAAAATTTTTGAAAACGGATCCACAACGCCTGATTCTAAACACCATTCCCTGCCCATACCACCTCTAATTTCTTTCAAACCCCATCCAATGCAAATTAGAAAACCATGAAGACATAGCACATCCTGCCTCCCTCCGCCTATTAATATTAAAAATAATAAATCACTTTCAACTCCTATATAATTATATACCTATTATTAATCATATATCGATAATATACAGCTTTACATCGGTCTATATATATATATAATATTTATTTTAATTACCATTATACTAAATTCTAAAATCCTTTTATTATATAATCATATATTATAAATAAATGAGTGTATACTACTATCAATATATATATATATATATTCTAATAATTAATAATCACCTTAGCCATAAGTATAATAGCTATTTATTATACTCAACGGAGATGAGTTTGTTAGTATCCTATATGTGTTATTTTCATACTGGATGAAGTTAACTTATGTGCTGTACTATATCTCTCAGAAATAGAACAATAACACTCACATATGTGTTACTCCTGAATCTCCTACTCACTTTGTGTGCATTATAGTTTTACACGTATTATTGGCTCATTATTTAAATCTTGCATAGATTATTATATATGTTATAAGCTTCTCTTTTTTGTATTAGTTATAGTATTTTGATATCATCTAGTCATATTTGGTATCACTTTGAATCTTAGCACAGACAAGCGATCATAGAATAGGCAAATATCTGATTGATGTGTCTAACTTATCTGTTGTGAGTGTTATAAAAACTCTTCAGTGAAGACTAGTAGCATGAGGATTATTCAAATTCATCTCAAGGTGTCAGTTTGATATCGTGTAAATTTAACCATAAATCTTATACAATACTTTTATTAAAATTAATATTTATAATATATTTGGTAATAATAATAGTAAACTTACATTAAACTTTTACAGTTTACTAAACTCATAAAGAATACTCAAGAAAACCTTGGGTAAGGATTAAAACAAAGCCTTTTAGAAATAGTGGTGAGTCGTAAATAAATGATGATCTAGTTTATATTAAAGATAAATTGATGAAAATAATATAATATAAGAGTAGCAAAAGCCCTTTTAAAAACACACTGTTACTTACTTTTAACAGGCTTCGTATCTGGGACTTGAGTCCAGATTCTTTGGATTCCTTATTCTATCCTGTAATTCATTCTTGGATCTTAATATCTGAAAGAAAAGCTATTATTCATTAATTCAAAGCTAAGTCATTATATTGTTAATCTAGCCTCCGATTTCCTAATACTTACCTTAACTTCTTACATGAACAATATTTGGAAACTACTTTCGTTTACACTCTCGAATCTGATATTAAAGTCCGATGAAGCTTTCTTGAGCTATTGTACATAATATATCTAAATAGATTTTAAGAATAAATAATAAATATTTGTGGTTTATATCACTTTCTTATTTATTCTTTGTTTATGTGAACTAGACACTGGATTGTTTGTGCTGGCAGTCCATGCTGATTTCACTGGGACTTATAACGTATTTAACTCTTAATATATTTTATGCAGTGGATTAATTGAGTTGGTAAAACCTTCCTTCTTCCACCAATATAATAGTTATAATTATTACAAACCTAATTAAATATAGTACTTTTTTCTGGTGTGTCAACATCCCTAACTATTTACTTTTGGTTAATTATATCATTCTATGATCTATGAAAATATAATTATATTTAATCTTCAAACTTAATATCAAGTCAAGACCTGTGTAGTAACACTTTGGTTAATTATAGTAAATAATATACTTACAACTGATCTTCAAACTGAACATCAGGGCAAGATTTATATAGAACAATTTGTTAATGATCACAATCCTCTTCGATAGTCATTCAAGTCAGCAGGCCTACGGAGTCCTAAAGACAAATTTCCTCCGTTACGGAGATAGCCTAACCTGCTCCGTATTACCTCTGATGGTGTCAGGTGGTTGCTTCTACGTAATCTTATATAAATTGACTTTCGTAATCTTCTAATTCTTCGACTTTGTATCTACAAGAAAGAGCGGAGAGAGGTACCTCACCGTCGGGTACACTTGTTGATCCCAGCGTACTTCCCTCTCCGCCCCACATATATATATATATATATATATATATATATATATATATATATATATATTATATATATATATTATATACTATAGTATATATATATATATATATATATATATATACCACAGTGGCGGCTCTAACTTTGCGGGGCCCCTGGGCCGGGCAATTTGGCCAGCCCGAGGCTTTGCGGGGTCCTGGGCGTTGTTTTCGGAGAAAACATACACAGTATAAAAAGGTATAAAAAATCTCCGATAACAAACATGGGTTCAAAAACCCTGGACATTGTAAGTGGGAGAGTATCTATATATATATATATACATATAAATATATTATATATATATGATAATATATATATATTCATATATATATATATATATTATATAAATAATAATATATATATATATATATATATATATATATATGCGTACCTTAAAAATAACTGCCTTGCGGACTTTTCTTGCAGCTAAATCGTTAATTAGATGATCCAAAATCTACAAGTAGTCCGCAAGTCTTTTTTCTAAAGAGAAAAGCCAATGCTGATAGCCGCCCTTGAGTTATGATGTTTCTCAAGTAAGTTTTGATGATCTTCAATTTCGAGAAGCTTCTCTCTGCAGAGGCTACAGTAACTGGAATAGTAGCTATTATTCTTAAAGTAACATAAATGTTTGGATAGACATCACACAACCCGTGTTTGGCCATGTATTTAAGAACTGAAAGTATATCGTCTTTTTCCCCGTCATAAGCTGTGAAAATATTATAGAGCTCGTTCACAGAGCTCATAGCTTCAATATTCATGGGTTTTCCCTTGGCTAAAGAAACTCCAAATCTTTTACATTTTTTTCATCAAAAGTTCATCATTCATCTGAAGGAGGTCATTAATGTGATATATAAATCCAAAAGTTTTTTCATGTGATTTTAGGGCTTCAAATCTTGAATGACAACTCATTCGCACTGCATCGACTATGACCAAAAAATAATTTATTTTGAAATATTCTTCAGGTGAGAGTTCGGAAACATCGTCTTTTAGTTCATAGGAGAACAAAAAAATTTCCGTCTTCTCCTTTATTTGCTTGGAAACTTCCTTCAATTCCCACTTCTTTCAGGCTATCTCTCTGCTGTTACCAGTGCCGAGGCGAATCCACTCTGGCTGTACTCATCTAACCACTTAATAAATACTTGGAGAGGCTTAACTGCTACATCCAAATGCATATATTTACTTTGCCATACCTTACTTATGGTATGTATTTTGATAAGTATATCATACCATACAACCAAAGACACTACAAATTCGTATGACGTTATCTCGTTTTCTAATGACTGACATTCACTAATCAACCCACAGTCTGTGGTATGTTCACACAGGTTGGATAAAGCATCACAAACACTATTTAGCTGGTATCTCACAGCTTTTACAGATTCAATTCTACACTCCCATCTGGTTTCTGAGAGAGGTTTTAGGGAAATGTCAATATGTGACTTCAAAATGCCCCATCTCTCGCTCGAGCAAGAGAAGATAGTATAGAGTCTCTGCAAGAGACCAAAAAATGTCTGAGCTTGAGCACATGACGAAGCGGCATCACCCAGCACTAAATTCAAGCTGTGGCTTCCACAGGGCACAAAGAATGCGCGGGAGTTCATGTTCAGAATTCTTCTTTGCACACAATTTTTTTCTCCACGCATATTAGCTCCATTATCATAGCCTTGCCCCCTACAGTTATCAAGAGACAAGCCAAGTTCCTCTAATTTATTAACTATCTGATCAGCTAAGCCTTCACCAGTAGTTTTCTCTACTGCCATAAACTCTACAAAATGTTCTTCAATTTCAGCTGTGTCCTTATTTGTGGTTCGTAGTATGATAGACAGCTGCTCAATCCGAGCGACATCTCGTGTACAATCTAGGATGATTGAATAATACTTGTTTCTCAAGATTTTATTGACTATGTTAGCTTTAACGTGACTAGCCATAAGCTCAATTAACTCGTTCTGAATATTTTTTCCGAGGTACTGATTTCTCACAACAGACTTCTTCATCACTTGATGCAGGGCTCTCGCAAAGTTGGATCAAATTTGGCAATCAGCTTAACCAAAATTACAAATTCCACATGATTTTGAGGCTATTATTTCTGGTGTTCCTCTAAAGACAAATTGTGGGAGCCAAAACAGCAGCGAACAGCTAGCATCCTCTTCTAAATATCTTTTCCATCGATGCTCTCAGCTTCTAATCTGAATTGAGAAGATGGAATCAATAGTTTTACCACAAATTCCAATCCTATCTTCTAGATTTAACCATTAAGCATGCAGTCTTTGTGGGCCTTGCTGGTTTCATGAGATTTCAGTACTTGACTTAAATGTTTCCAGTCATTTATTCCTTCACTTAAACCGAGAGCACTAATGGATTCAAAAGAAAATAAACGGCATGCAAAACAGAAAACACAGTCTTTTGATTCCGAATAAATTAACCATCGCCTTTCTTGTTGTTCCCCATATTACAATGTTCTTACTGTAATGGGAACATACTAAAATTACGTCCACTATCATTTTTTGAAAAATTACTGTTGCTGAATTTTCTCACAGGCACCGTTTCTTAACTATTACAACAGTTCCTGGTCACTTATTCTGTTTTAGCCATAAAGTAAGGATCACTAAATTGGATTGCTGACTGCGTTTTTGCTAAATGTTAGCATACAAAGATTCTCTGAAAGGAGGCACGGTGACGTAAAGATGATGTAAAGGGGAAGGTCCCGGTTGGTGACGAACAAGTTGGCACCTTTGTCTCTTGTGCCACCCTGGCTACTAGATCTGCGGACTTTCAGCTAAATCTCTGACACTCATCTTTTCTTGATTTTCCACAGTCTTATCTAACTTAATATATTTGTTATAGAGCACGTAATTCCAGTCTTTCCTGAGAAAAAATGTAAATGAAACCGGCTAAAGTGTACACTTTTCATTGGACATAAAGAAACTTAAAACAGAACTATTTATAATTTATAGCCTAGAAGAATTCCGTTCTATGAGCCATAGCTTTATTCGATTTCAATACAGAAAAATCACTTAGAAGCCACTTTTAGTAAAACTGTGAAAAATATTTTGAAAGTTTTTAATAACACATTCCGATGACAAAACGTCCAAGCAGAGCGCTGTTTTGCCTAATTTAAAAAAGATTAAAACCTTTCTCTAGGGAAACACCATGGGAAGGAAAGACTTTCCCGCTTAGGCATTGTCTTTCGATCGAGAAATATGGGCATAGAAGATTTTAATAATAAAGTGATGGATAAATTGTTCAACAAAGCTAGAAGAGCGGACTTTCTTTTAAATAAAATTGTAAAAGTAAGTTACATAACTTTTTAAAATAATTGTAAATTTTGTTTAAAATTTTTGAGATTAATGTTTTTTTTTTTTTCTTTGCTCTTTTTTTTTTCTATTTTCTGTGTTCTTCTTGTTTTTCTTGTTTATTTCTGCTTGTACGCAGAAAAGTTTGGAAAGTTTGAAACACACACGCACTCAAACACACACATATATTTGCTTATATATTATATATATATGATAATATATATAATATATATATATTATACTATTATATATATATATATAATATATATATATATTATATATTATATATAAACTATAATATTAAGAACATTAAGAATATAGAGACAGTAAGAAGGCACATGGGCCTGGTCGAGGACTGTCAACAGTCAACCCACTAACCCAAACAAGGCTCATGCAAATCACAAAGCACCCTTTAGGGCTTGTCAAAAAATACTGATATAGCCTTACATGATACCAAACCATTCCACATGAGCATTAATACAAGTTATGGTTTAACACATGCAGTCTAGCATTTATAACTACTATAACTAAAAAACCTGCCAATTTGCTTCGTCTAATATATTATATGATACCTCAACCCTCATAAACGTATTCCAAGCCTTTCTTAATGTTGCAAATCGAGTCACACTCAACAACCTTCCTCTGCAGACATTCCAAAATTTACCAACCCTATTACTGAATGCATTCTTTCTTATATTCAGAGTTCACACTTTCAGGAAAGTCAGGGAAAAAAATTTGTCAGGGAAGTCAGGGAAACGTTTAAGATATGCTGAAAGTCAAAGAAATTTCCAAAAAAAAATCAGCGAAAAAATTTTTAAAATTTCAAAACATATGAAGAATGATCCATGGACCAAGTTGCATATTTTTGATATTTTTTTCCTACTGTATAATTGTGGAATAAGAGATGTTTGATAAGTGAATGAAAAAGGATGGGCGAGGAATGAACATCCATAAATCTACTTCTATCCGGTTTCTTTTCTATGTTTAGTTCACATTTACCTACCTATTTCTTTCCTATTCTGTTCGTTATGGTTGTAAGTTCATCCTTTTGATGAAGTGATTGGTATATGGATGTGTTTTTAGACTGTATGACTTAGACTTAATCTGTTTATATCTTTTCTTATTTAGGGATTTATACTTTTTTTTTTTTTTTTTTTTTATTTTCTGGTCTTTTTTTTTTTTGAGGTGGTTTGACGAAGTGATTTTTGGATTTTGTGCAGTTGAAGGTATTTATTTAATTTATTTGATAAAAAGACTTTAAACAAAAAAACTAACTTTAACGACCAGTGGTTTGGACGTCAAACTGAACCCACAGTTTATCAGGTGTTTGGGTAAAGACCTGATAGTTCAAGGCATACTGTAAAGTATGTAAAAGAAACTTTGATCTATTTAACATGGGACGCCAAGCCGAAGTTTCACATTCAAGAGGAACTGATTTGAATTTAATCAAAACTCGGCAGGACCAACCATCATTGAAAAAACTTTTTTTCGTTATGTGTTCTAATAATACAAGTATTAGTGAAAGTGTGTGTGCACTGAAAATTGCCATTCCATCAACTTCTAATCATACTCAACAGATTGTAAACCTGAGTGTTCTATTAATAACTAACCAAAATCAGTTTATCAATCAGTTTCATTTTTTGCATTAAAAGATGATGTTACAGGATCTGAATACTATGGGCATTTAAAGGTTGGCGGATGATTAAAATGTCTTAAATTCGTGTGCAGATATAGGGGAAACATTAAATTAATGTTTCCAGATAGTGCGTTAGCTTCAAATTTTAAAATGTGGGCTGATAAAATGTAAATATGTGATAACCATGGACTTGCTCCCTATTATTTCTTAGAAAAGCAAAAAGCACAAATTACACTCTACTTGCCAGTGAAGGCTATTCTACCAATAAACTCAGAATTAAAATTCAAATATTTTTGGATGTGATTGTCTTTCTAAGAGACTTGAGTTTTTTTCTTCTATAGTGCCTGGGAATCAATGTTATGTGGAATTGTTGCAAATTATTAAATTAGGACACTGATATTTTTGCATGGAAGTGGAAGGAGGGTTTTCTATAAATTAGCAATTTTAGTGGAGAATCCTGAGAAGAACATAGTCTGATTTTCTCAAAGAACAGTGCACAATGCTATAAGATTCTCATGAAAGTATTTATAAAGTTCCTATCACTCAATAAATTGTTGACAAATGTAAGGAGCTGCCCATGGGAGAAATGAAGAACATCTCAAAGAGTCAAAAACAGAACCAAGAAGAGAAGTAATAAAAAGGTTGGAAAGAAAAATTATGCATACAGATCTATAAACTCGGAAGAGCAGAGCAAGATGTTTTAAAACTGAAAGCTTGACAGAAGAAGGACGCTATAAAATCAAAAATTCAGGATGCTTTAGAAGAAAAAGTTACCTAAATCTCCCCAATTTAGAACTTTGTGATACCAGTGGACGTTATTCCCCTAGTCCATTAATGTAAGCTTTTAATTTATTTCCTTTTTGTATAAATAAAAAGCTGTGTTACTTTTGGCGAAAAAAATAAAAAAGGAGTGCGTTGGGCGGCTATGGGGGAAGGTATAGGCTGATTATTAAAAAAAATAAAAACATTTAAATTCATCCATGATGATGTAACAGTTCTAAAGTAAATTTAATAATATTAAGTATTGTGAACTGAGTAAATAGGGCTGCAATAATTGATTAAATTAGATATTTTATACGCCAAAAGTAACGGAAACACGCTGGTCAGGGAAAGTTTGCGGATTTGGTCAGGGAAAGTCAGGGAAATCAAATTCAAAATTTCAGTGTGAACCCTGTAAATTCTTATATCAAGATGGCATGCTTTCTTCTTAATTTTCTTATTATGCCCCCTGGTCACCTGTCCATGCTCTACTATGAAAAATTATCAATATCAATTTATCAATAGATTGTTAAATATTTTGTAGACTTGTATCATGTCCCCTCTGAGAATCGCCCTTCTACAGAAAACATTCGCTAAACTCCTGTCAGCGCTCCTCATAGCTCTTACCCTCGAACCCAGAAATCATCCTTGTTGCCCTACGTTTCACTCGCTCTAGCAAATCTAAGTCTTCCTCTTTACAAATAGAGGGGCCCAACTTGTGGCACAATAACTTATATTACTGGAACCCTTAACATAGCTTTATATACAGTTTACTTAAAACTCCTTTGCTCTTGATAAACAACATTGCGATTTATTAATGCCCAGCATCTTATTAGCTTTATTTCTAGCTTCCAAACACTGATTAGCTACTTTCAAATTACTGCTTATAATCACACCTAAATCTTTTTCTTGGTTCCACAGACTCCAGCCATCCCCATTCTTATCGTTAGTTTTAAAACTTTTATTTGAATAACCGTAGGTGAAGAACCTTACACTTTTTACTATTAAAATCATTTGACCACTTTATTGCCCACCACAAGAGTTTATCAAGATTCATTTTGAATCTTTATGCTTCCTTCACTATTCCTAACTGTGGTTGGCCACTTTGGTATCATCTCCAAACTTAGAAACCTTGCATTAGTCCCTGGTCTTAATTTCATTTATATATTATGAGGAACAATAGTGGCCCCAGCACTGAACCCTGTGGGGACACCACTCTTCACTATTTTCCCATGATGACTTATTGCCATTAGTTGTACACACTGTTTCTATTTTGTCAACCACTCTTTAATCCAACCATGGGTACCACTCCACATATACCACATTGAAATAACTTCTTCATCAGCCGTATGTGGGGAAACCTTATCAAAAGCTTTGCTAAAGTCTAAATATTCAATATCAAACTGGATCTCCTCGGTCATTGCAGTCAGTAATGTATTTCCATAAATTCTAAAAGGGTTTGGGTCCGACATGACCTACCCTTTCTGAAAAACCGTGCTGGGAGTCATACAATACCTTGTTATCTCTAAATATGTTCTATATGAGCCTTTTCAGGCAACTTTTCCAGAAACCTACAACAGTTTGATGTTAAGCTAAACTGGGCCTCATAATTTCCCAAAATCTTCCTTACACCTTTCTTATAAATAGGCACAACATTTACTAGTTTTCCAGTCATCTGATACCTCACCAAATGTGTTATAGATTCGCTTAAAAATCAAATACAGGCCTTTGCAATGCTGGTACTACCCCTCCTTCAGAATTCTACCTTATATACCATCAGGGCCTGCAGCTTTACTTGGACAAATGATCTAACTAAAAGTTTATATCTTTTTCATCAAATTCAAATTCTCGTAAGTTCTTATTGTTACATGCATACCAGAACTATTAGTCTCCCAAACTATTATCTAATCTTTCCTCATAAAAAGCACTGAAGCCAAAATTTCTTTTTGTTAATCAGTTTGACCAACTCCTTATCTGAACTCACTGAATTTTCATCAATTTTAATTTGACCAATTGCCATATTCTTACTTTTAAATTTAAAAAAGCTAAACTTTTTCAGGTTCTTATTACTATTCCTTTGCTAAATTAATTTCTGCTCTTATTGACTTGGTTAAGTTCATTTTCTATATTTTCTATAATTTTCTTTAATCATCTTCCCTATTTACTACCTTGAATATTTTAAAACAATCTGCGCTTTTCGTTGATTTTATCTCTTATCCCTCTTTTCCACCAACAGGTTTGCTTCTTTCGCCCACCCCTAATGGGTTTTACTCTTTAAAACAACTGACTGAATATCATTAAAAATTGCTAAAAATGTTCCCACATGATTAAACAGTTTTGGTCTTTAAACTCTTTATTCCAGTCAGTTTACTTAAGGCATGTCTCGAAATTGGTAAAACGCCATTTCGCGAAATCTAAGATCTTTACCTATAAACTGCAGGTTGGGCCCTGGATATTACAATTCTATTAAATCTAACTTATATTATGGTCACTAAGTCCTAAATTCTCCTAAATGTGACTTCATCCACCATACTTTATCGTTAGTTATATTTAAAGTCTAAATAGTGCTCGTATCTTTGTGGTTCTTGAACCAATCCTGGGTCAAAAGTTATCTAGGTATACATTTTATTGAATGCAGAGCTACTATGGTCCCATATTAGACAAGGAATCCCAATGAATGCCAGGAAAATTAAAATCACTCATTATGACTACACCTTTTTCTTTACGGTGGCATGCTGTCTCAATTTCTTTCACAATTTCCGCGTCTAATTCTTGACTCTGGGCCAGGTCTATAAAAATGCCCCTATCTATATGATTTATTGTATATAACTATATCTACCCACACCGATTCAATATCATAATTAATTTTAAAGTCAGTCATTAATACAGATTGAATATTGCTTTTAACATAAAGGGTTACACCACCACCCTTCTTTCCTCTACGCTGGTATAAATAAAGTGAATATCCGTCTATTTCATATTCCTGAAAGTTAATTGACAAGTACTTAGTACTTAAGTGCATTTGATAAAAGTACTGACCTCAGTCAGTATGGTACTGTAAAGTGCGAAAATCTTCGTCTGATTCATTTTCTTCGTCCCATTTCAGTGCACTGGCTATAGTGAGCTCGCTCACCTTCGTGTATAATAGTAACTCAGTTCTTTCATCAGGGAACGACAATAGGGTGGCGCTCACCATTGCCGCTTTAGCTTCTCGAAATGCCCGGTCGGCTTCCACCCCCCAAGAAATCTTCTTATTGGAGGCGGGTTTTCCTTTCAACATTTTCGTTAGGGGTTGCAACAATTGAGCCACCCCGACTATATTAATTCGGCAGAAGTTATATAGACCGAGAAATGCCCTAAGTTGTTTGATAGTTGTTGGCTTTGCAACATTCACTACTGCATCGATTTTCTCCTTGCTAGGCCTAATTCCCTTCTCGCTAATGTTGAAACCTAAAAAATCTGTTTCTCCGACTGCAAGTACACATTTTTTTGGGTTCATGTAAATTTTCATATACTTCAATCTCTCTAAAACCTTCTCCAACATTGCAACATGTTCTTCAAGAGTCGAACTGGCGATTAGTATGTCATCTAAGTAAACAAAAACATTCTTTAAATCTCCAAGCAAGAACGACATGAGGCGCTGGAAGGCACTAGGGATGAACACTTAGTGTCCTTGTATTAAATAGTTAAAACTGTAGTTACCAAAAGGACAAGTAAAGTGAAATATTTCTTTGTTTCCTCGCTGACTGGCACGTTGTAGTAAGCCTGCCGAAAGCATCTCCGCGTCGTTAGCAACTGCAATGTTGCAATTGCAAGTATGATATACATATTATTATCTAGTGTTCAGAAGTAAAAATTGTCAAGAAGGTTTAATCTCTGGATAATAATAATAAAAACCTTCAGATCAACAAACTAACGAAACTCTGCCGTCCGACTTGGCAAAGCAAGCTAGTTGGAAACCCCAATCGCTTCTCGCCCCGCGAAATGACCCCACGCGTCAATTAAATTTATTGATT
>JABUQX010104486.1:42500-52547 GCA_015478945.1 Trachelipus rathkii | reverse complement strand
ACCGTGCGAGAAACAGCTCTTCATGAGAATTCACGTAGGTTATCTAAGCGCCTAAATGTGAGTAAAAAGAGAAAGGGAACCGCATTGAATGGAGAAGCTCGAGTTGGAGCAGACAAGGTGAAAAGAAAGACAGGGTGGAAATTAGCTATTTCCCCCAACTCGTCACAATGTTTATCCCAGAGAGTCTTCAAACCCAACTGTCTAAGGCACATCCCTTCAAATTCGATAAGAAAATTTGGACCAACCGAAAAGATGCAGTAATGGCAGGCTTTTGATTCGCCGTTCCAAAGGGAAGATCACTGGAAATTAACGAAGCTTTCGGGCCCCGCAGCTGCAACCTCCAAGTGTAGTGTGAAACCCCCAACCATCCTTCACCCGCCGATTGACAGTTCGAAGGAGTATTGGGCGGAAAGGAGAGAGAGCAGGAGAATGAAGAAATTTAGATTTACAGGAGGAAGGAGCGTGAGCAAATACTGAATAGGTATATATTTATATATATATATTATATATATATATAAGATATATATATATATATATATATATATATATATATATATATATTATATTATATATATATATATATATGATGGGCACCCCAAAATGTCTTGAACGGAAAGATGGACAGCGTAGATAGCCGGTTGCGTTCTTTAAGTAGAGTAGCTCACCCCTTCAAAGAGAAAATCTCAGATTCATTCCGTCGAATCTTATATTATATATAATATATAATATATATATATAATATATAATATATATATATATATATATATATATATATATATATATATATATTATATATTATATATATATTATATTTATATATATATTTATATTATATATATATATATATATAAGTATATATATATATAATATTATATATATATATATATATATATATATAATATTATATATATATATGTGTAGCTGTAGGATTGTTTATGTATCCAGCGTATGCCTATCTGCATGATATAGGTGATATTTGCTGTTTTAGTATAAGTAAATAGTAGAAGCTAGTGATGCAAATATGGTAAATGAGTTTTAAAACTGTAAATCTAGTTTCCTCCTTTTCAAGAATAGTTTTAAATTAAACATCATTTCACCAAGAAATACCTTTAAAATTTTCACAAAATTTTGAAGGACATAAGAGTCTTTGGAATGTTTGTTATATTGTTTTGTAAATTTCAAATATTAAAGTAAACAATATCCGTTTCATAAAATCAGAAAAAGTTAAAAATTGACGTCAAAAGAGTTTTAAAAACACCAAAGATACCTTATATAATCATATTTGTTAAAAAATTATATATTATCATATTAATATATATATATATATAATATATATATATATATATACTATAATATATAATATATATATATATATATATATATATATATATATATATATATATATATATATATATATATATATATATATATATATATATATATATATATTTTTATATATAATATATATATTTATTGGTCTATAAGTATATGATGTGAATATATTAGATTACAGAACTGTATCCACTTGTAATATCGCTTCATATATGGGAATGCTTCCAGTTTTAATCTAAAAGATTAAACTCGCTTGCTTAATTTATAAAATTTCTAGAGTCATAAGAAAGTGAAAAAATAGGATTTGAAATTGATAAGTACATTTTTTCCAACATTAAAATAATGAAAGTCTAGCATAACAGTTCGAGTTTTGTAGTTGTTAAGTTGAATCCCGGAGGTAGTGGGTTACAGAAGATGGAACCCTGGCCCGGAAATCTCCAGAGGGCCCTGAAGTCTTCATGATAGTCGTAATCCCATCTGCCATGGTGTACTGCACCAATAATAAGCCTGAGAAGAAGCATCGTCGGTATAAGCCGAGGAGAAGCCTCGTTTATCCCCATCTGCAGATCTGGATACACTATATGTTGCATGTCGTTAAGACCTGTCCGCGCGGCGCACAGGCACTTATTTGAATATGTTTACTGTTTTGCTAATAATCTTTTATTTATTTTAGAAAAGAGGGAAGACAGTTTGGTTCTCCAGACAGATATCCTGATATAAAGCCGAAGAGCGAGCCATTCGGATAAGTCTAGAGAGAGAAGAGAGAGGAAAATAGTAGGATTCACATGACTCAGAAAATTTAATTATGGAGAAAATTCAAGTTTGTTTATGTAACATTTATTTTAATATTTTTATAATATTTTATAACATTTATCTTTTTTCTATATATATATATATATATATATATATATATATATATATATATACTATATATATATATAATATATATATATATAATATATTATATATATATATATATTATATATATATATATATTATATATATATATATATAGTATATATATATATATATTATATATATATATATATATATATTATATATATATCATATAGAGTATATATCATTAGCATATGTCATTTTGCCGGAAAAATACATCTACGTCGCGTCAAACAGCACTTCTTTTCTTTAATTTATGGAAAGTAACGGATTAGAATCCTAAGTAATTAGCAGCATTTTTATTCATTTGTTATTTGTTATTAAAAAATCGAATGATTTTATTTTCTCATTTCTGTGAAAAGCCAAGAAAGAATTCATTAAAGATGGATTTGGAAGTATGTTTTAGTATTGTTAGCTCTTCTCAAAAGATGGTAACAGGAATGTGGACTCCGAAAGCCAGTCTTATAGAGAAGGAGGTTTAGAGACATTAAGAGTGCAGAAGGAGAGAAATTTAAATAATAGAAATAGAAAATTAAAAAATGAAGAAAGCGTGCACACTAGTTACATTTTCGCTTTTTTTAAAAATAAAATAGGGTAAAACAAAGATTCAGTATAGGCCAGGAAGCCATTGCTTCAGTCAATCTTCAATTTGAGAAAGGAGAGTCGGTAATGAGGAAGCAATGGGAAATTGCGGAAAAGGCAGAATTACCTTCCGATGGAGTCAGAAGTGGAAAATGCCAATACCTCAAGAAGAACTCCGATTGACAGAGTTAAGTTCACTTTCAACCGAGCATAATTGCTCACCCCTCATGGGAAAGAAATGGGTATTAAATAGATTTTAGTCGTGAGATGGCGAAGTGTCTTAACAGGTAGAGAGAGGGAAGAAAGATTGTCAGGCCAAAAAAGATCGCTAAGGAAGAAAACACCTTTTAGCAGTCTGAAAATACCCTAATAAAACAACTTATGTGAGAATATATATATATATATATATATAATATATATATTTATATATATATTATATATTATATATACTATATATATTATATATATATATATATATAATATATATATATATATATATATATATAATATAATATATATATATATATATATATATATATAGTATATATATATATTATATATGATCTATCTGCAGTAAGAGCGAAAAATTTTGAATATAAAGGATTCATTTGTATGATATGTAAACATGTATTTTTGTGAAAATATCGTATTTTTAGAGTCGATTATGCACAGTTCATCATCTTAAAGTTGTCTTAACTATTTTGCAATATATCATTTGACTAATTATTTGGCATGATTTTGCCTCAATCGGTGAATTTTTCTTATCTATAATATTAACAAAAGTGGGCCATGTTTTTCAAAGTTCGAATGCAGATGTTTCGGGCCAGGACATACAGGGGGCAGACATAAAAAATTCACACTCGGGTCACCTGATTCCCGTCCTCCCTCGGATAAGTAAAGGGATGAGTCGGTCGCGAGTCTCAGTTGACCAAATAGTGGTGAATTGACACCAAAAAGGAGAACAGAACCGGAAAAAACAATTGCCCCATGACAGTAATTACGAAAGGATAAATCTCGTGGATTTGGTATATAAATTGCTTTATATTTGGTTATTTTATAATTGTTGCATCTAAACATGATTTAGTCTGGATTAGGAAATTTGATTAGCATATCGTTGATTAGATTCTATAGGTTCTGTAAACATTTTCTCTAATGTACAAATCTTATTGGAATTTGCTATGGCTTTGAGGGAGAATAGAAGAAAGGGCTATGAGTACCCGCCGGAGACATGGGAAAGAGAAAATGGTTCCAAACCACCAAACTCTCCGAAAAGAAAAATTGCAAAGAAAAAGAGCGGATAGAACAACGAGAGAAGACAAAACCACAGTGTCCTATGGAGATTGAGTCAATATTTGTAGTGGATTAGAGAAATATTTTGCAATCTATTAGGCTTATATTTCTATTTGCATGTTCTAGTTTGGATTACGAATATTAGGCTATAAATTGATTGATTTTATGTAGTTTAGTAGAGACGGTACCACATTTATTTTTAACAATTCTTCTAAAACGCTGAAGAATTTTGACTACGATTCTATAATTAGTAGAGTGGGAGGAGAGAAAGTGTGCAACACGGCTTTAGGTTTTAAGTTGATCATATGTGAGAAATAGTCAAACATTTCTTCCTAAAAAGTATTTCTTTTTCTTTCGGTAGGAATTAAGATGTCAAAAGATGCTCCTACATGGAGAACTAGAGTATAAATAGGGAAAATACATGACCTTCTCATCAGTTTATTGCTGTATTTTGCTTTATTTTTTAGTAATCTGTTGTAGTTTCCAACCAACGATTAGTCCTTTCTAACTACTAGCCACGCATTTTGATCAAAAGTTTCTAAAAGTTTGGATAAGAAACGAGATCAGAATCAGAGCGACAGGAAAGTTAATCGTATTGGGTTGGCGAATAGTTCAGTAGATAATCTAACATATAGTTTTGTTCATGTAGTTTTGTTCTTATTTTGTTTTAAGTATGATTTTAAGGATGTACTTTCGACAATCGATTATGTTAGAGAGCTTTAACAATTGGGTTGGCGAATAGTTCAGTTTTTTTTTGTTTGTTCATAGTTCTGTTCATACTTTTGTTCATATTTAGACTGGATTAGACGACGATCGTCATAAATTTAAGTAAATTAGCTTAGATTAGTATATATTCTTAAAAATTTAAGGAAATTAGTCGGGATTAATACCTATTCATAAGAACTCTAATCTTAGAATTTAGATGTAACTTCGATAGATCTTAGAATAGATTAATTCAATACTAGTTTTTACTCATTTTTTTATATAAAGAAACCTTTTAAAAATATGTTTTAAGGATGTACTTACGATAAACGACTATGTTGGGTCACGCTAAAAGTTTTTTTTTGAGGGCTATGAGCAAATACGAAGGAGATGTGATCTCTAGTATCATAAGTCTCAGTAGACCAATATAGGAGGTAAGAAGTAAGAAGGAGGGAAACCCAACATAGAAAATGCTAAAGGTTCTTTTCCTTGTCGATGAGGAGCCGATGAAAGCCTCATCTATCGACGTAGTTGGATGTTTGTCGAGAGACAAAATCCACGAAAAATAGATGAAAAGAACCAAAGCTAAAAATGAAATTACGTTTGTACGATATAACTTTAAGGAATTTTTTTTATTTACATCGATTTGTATTCAATTTGCTTGCTAACTTTTAAGATAACCACCAGTATAATATTCGAATTGGTAAAAAATATGGAATATGGTAAAAAATTGGAAAAAATTTTTTTTTTTTTTTGCCGATCATGTTTTATTATTTTTATCAATACCTACCTACGAGTTTCATCATCGAGGGAGGGCCCAAATTTTCATTGTGAAAATGAATTCGAAAAGAAAAGATTTTCTTTTAAAAGGAAGATAAAAATAATAAAAACAGCAAGAGAATGCCACCTAATCTTGCCAGTAATTTTAACACTTTGTTTTAACGCTTGGCATGTTTTTTTTTTATTATTAGGAAGAGGATAGTTATTGACACTTCCATTAGTATTTTCTGTAGCACAGAACATTACTATTACTATTTTTTAACGTTTGATACTAACAGTTTGTTTTAAACAGTAGTGTTGTTAAATAATAAAAATATACTAACATTTCTTCTAGTAGAAAGCATAATCATATCTAAGACTGATGCCATACTTAATAGCTTTGATACTAATATTAAAAGGGATGTTTTGAAATGTTAACAATTAGGTACTGACGAGTATTTAGAATTGTGAGGGTCGAACACATAGAGGTATCCTAAAAAAGGGTTTTGCAAATAACTCAGGTTTCTCTACCAGTATTGTTTTAGCCCAGTTACTTCTAGCTTGTAAATTGTAGAGTATTGATTGTGAGATGCCTGTGCTGAGAAAATGGATCTATTAACCCTTCTGCTTTCGATATATATATATATATATATATATATATATATTATATATATATATATATATAATATAATATATATATATATATATATATTATATATAAAATATATATATTATATATATATATATTATATATATATATATATATATATATTATATTATATATTATATATATTATATATATAATATCCGCAGTGATTTTATCCAGTTTACTCAGGCTAGAGATAATAAAATATGGTGAATCTTAATCCACCCTTCCCTCAATTAACATTTTCAAATAACTTTCTTATAGCTTTATACTAATGTTCTTAGATTAATTTTCTTTTTAACAATGTTACTACTAACCTTAGAAAATAAAACTAGTGCTTAACTGTCGTAATAACATTTATAATAATGTTTGTTTGTCGCTTATGTAACATGTAAGATTTTAAAAGAAACTTTGATAGTCTGAATGGTATACGAATGAAACTAAAGTCCAAAGGACCAAAGCATGGTAAAAAGCTTTAACATACTCTTGTTCCTTTAAATCAGTAAACGAATGTCACTAGCAACTAAAACGACCAAAAGTTTAGGGCCAGTAAAAGAAGATACTAGTCGTTACTAGTAATTAATAAAATCACAAGGATAGCTACCAAAAATCACCGATTGACCAGTACCAAAAATCTTTTAGGTCAAAGTGATTTACCAAAGACCATAATAACTCGAGATAAAATTTTAATTTCTTTTTAGATAGCATAAAAGGGAATCGTAAATTTAATAAGGTAACATAATTTTCCAAATGCCTGTTCTTTAGAGAGAGACACATTTGAGTTAACCACACTTTATCCTCATGCTATATATCTATTTTTCTTTCTCTATTTACCTTCGCAGATTTGGAAAAAACCAAAGATACATTCTAATATGCTTCCATAAAACATTGAGTTTCGGTCTTGTCCGTTTTCAAACTATTCGTTTTTAAACCTACTTTCCAGAATACTTTCATTAGGAGAGGAATTCCCTTGGAACCTATGATAGAAATTTTCATTGTTCATTTTTCCTCGACATCTAGGAAGAAGTTTAGTTCACCAGAACTCCTCCTTTTTCATGTCCAATATTCTTGTTCATTTCTTTATGATTTGTTCCTGAGATAAGCAAAATGGTTTTTCCCATAATAACCAGTTTCTCATTCCCGGCGAAGGAGACTGTATCGTGAATCGATATTATGCTTCGCAAATATGAGTCGATGGAAAAAACCATTGCAAAAGAATGTTAGAGTATGGTGCCATTCTGGCTGCATACCTAAAATTGTTAGGCAAAAGTAGCGTCCTTCACACGCTAGCTTATTGGTTCCTCAACTTCAAACTGGCATAGGAACTATACAGGCCCGATCCTGTCTTTTCCTTTTATTTTCTCATTTCCCTTCGATAGGAACACCACAGAGACGAGAATCCTAAAATGGTATAAACCTCGCCCCGTAGTATTACGCATTTTCGATGCAACGCCACAGGTCTGAGCATACGAGGGAGCTTGGGCACACCTCATTCTACCTTCTCAGTTTGCCTGGTGCAGTTCGTGCATAATAGTATAGGCTAAAGTGAAACCATTTTCGTAAAGGGGTTTATATATAATTAAAGTAAATTCATTTATAAAGGGGTTTAAATATTATTATATACTATTTTAAACTATATAAAGGGAAAAACTCACTAACGCAATAAGCGTACATGTCTAACCAAAACATATACATATAATTACATATGTATTTGGGACTTATATATATATATACTATTGTATATATGTATATATATATATATATATATACTATATATTATATATATATTATGTATGTATATGATAACATATTTATAAATATATATAAAATATATGATAATATATATATATATATATATATATATATATATATATATATAATTTAATTAATTACCTAATCATGTTATTATTTAGACAAATAATCATTAATCAAATATTTGCAGAGGATATATGAGTAAGATAAAACAATTTGCTCAAGAAGAGCATTAGTGGAGTGAAACTTTGTGCATATCGATCCCGATGGATGGTGAAGTTGAAGTTGGTCGGGGAAGCCAGATCGCTTTCGGCGAGATCCCGAATCGCTGACGTAAGAATTTGGGAGGTATATAAATAAAGGAGTTCAAATAATAGCAAAAATTTATATAAATAAAGTGAGTTCAATAATAATAATAATAATAATTAATAAAAGAGTAACTTAATTCTGAAAATATAACCGTTGAATAATCCTATAAGAAGTTGCATCATAATAGCAGGATTATTATTATTATTATGCAATAATTAGATAGGATGTTTTATTATTGTATTACTCTTAGGTCTTTTCACGTTGCATTTTTATGGAATCTGTGTTACATGTTTTATCTACGATATGGATGGATGGTAGGAATGTGGGTTAGGAGTGAATGGGGTTTTGTTTAGTTATAAATTTGCCGTTATATTTCTATGCAAATTGTAACTGTGACATTTTTTAATATGATTGTTTTATATGCTTCTGTTTTCATCCCTCTTTTCCTCTGTTGCTTTTCAAAAGAGATTGTTTATCAAAATTGCAAATTAGGAGTGAAAACTCTCCTCAATCATTAACGCAATAAAAGTGAAAGCCTTTTATATAAATAATAATATTCGGATGGCAGAATCCTTTCCCTGCAGTGGCCTTTATTAATCTTGTGTTGGTTTATAGATAGGTATCTGGTATCTAAATGCTTTAAGCGGCCAGGCTGCCGATGAATTCCAACCCTTGTGTGAAAGAACCTATTAGCTTCATAACAATTGTCTGGTGTAAGTCGTAGAAGAAAGAGTCTTCAGGTTACGCTATAATAAGATTCATCGTAGTTGATACAGAACCAAAACAGAGTAGAATAAGCGAATAAGGAGTAAAGCAACACACGAAAATTTTGCAGAAATATATTGGAAATAAAATAACACAACGCAAGAGAAACAGGAGGAAAGCGCCAACATATATATATATATATATATATATTAATTATATAATATATATATATATATATAATATATATATATTATATTATAATATATATATTATTTTATATATTTATTTATAATATAATATATTATATATATATATATATATATACATATATATTATTACATAATATATATATATATATTTATATATATATATATATATATATATATATTATATATATATATTAATATATATATATATATATATATATATATATATTTATATACTTTGCCTACCACCAAGTGTAATCTTCAAGGTACGCCTCTATAATATATATATATATAATCATATAATATATATATATATTTATATATAGTTATATATATTATATATATATAATATATATTAATATATAACAGTAATATATATATATATATATATAATATATATATATATATTATATATATAATATATATATTATTATATATAGTAATATATATATATATATATGTTAATTAATTATTATTATTATTATATTATTTTATTATTATTATTATTATTATTATTATTATTATTATTATTATATTATATTTATTATTATTATTATTTATTATATTTAATTTCTAATATTGAGATTTCATTTTATTACAAAAAATTATTTCAATGATTTTAATTTTTCAATAAAATACTTTTAGATCATTTCCTTCAGTGATCTAAAAGAGCAAAAAAAAAAAAAAATTATTTTCATATAAAATAAAATTTGAATATTGTAAATTTTTTGTTCCAAAAATAATTGTTACTGCCATATTGCGAAAAACTGTTTTACCGTGAAACTTTTTATATATATAAAACGTTAAAGGAACAATAAATTAACAATTAAAAAATTTATTCACTATTTATTTCGTAATTTTTTTTTT
>JABUQX010104486.1:35000-37500 GCA_015478945.1 Trachelipus rathkii | reverse complement strand
GGAAGCACAATTTCATCTCGCTAACATAAGGTCCTCACGAACTAAGTACTTTCATGCTATGTCACAAATTCCGCCTGAAGTTTTGGATAGAATATCTCAAGCCGAACTTGACGCAGAAGATTATGACCGTTTCAAAACGGCGGTCGTGAATACTTACGAAAAATCTAAGGTGGAGCTTTATAATGATCTACTTTCCAAAAAGGTCTACAGTGGCAAACCATCTATATATCTACAGGATATGATTCGGCAGGCAGAGAAATTAAATATAGGAGAGGACTTGGTCAGAGTGCAATTTTTGAAAACTCTACCGAGTCACATTCGCACAACCTTAGCCGCCCATTCTACTCTCACACTTCAACAGTTGGGAGATTTAGCTAATGACATCTTGTTATTAAGCCCACAAGCTCCTGTCATGGCTGTATCATCCCCTGCCACCGCCATTGCCCCCGCCGCATCAAGATCAAGAACAACCACTACTTTTGGCCTGGCGCCGTTCCACGAAAATCAACGACCAAAGGTGTGTAGAGGCCACATTTATTATGGACCACGCTCTAAAAGCTGTAAACCATGGTGTACATGGCCAAACAAAACGGGACTAAACATCCTACCTAATTCTAGACCTCCATCAAGAGCAGCATCCCCAACTCCGTCGGAAAACTAAAGGAGCAAGTTGACATTTGTGCCGTGTCAACTTCGCAGTTAACAATAGATGTACGGATTTTTGGCACCATGCACCAGTTTTTACTAGATACCGGAGCCAGCATATCTAGCCTTCCATATAACATGGTCTCTAACATGACGCTGCACCCTTCAAACGTCACTTGTTCCGCAGCCAATGGCTCGCCCATAAAGTGTCATGGGGAAGTTGTAGCAAATATCAGTATACCAAAATTAAGAAGAGAATTCACCTGGACATTTATAGTAGCAGAAATTACTATGCCTATTATTGGAATGGATTTTCTTCACAATTTTGGTCTCCTAATTGACTGTGGACAAAGAACACTGCAAGATACTTATACTACTCTTCTAGCTCCGTTGAAAATAACCTCTGAGGAGGTACCATCTCTTCACGCTCAACTTCAAGGTGAAAATACAGACATAACTTCACTCCTACAAGAGTTCCCGTCCTTAATTTCACCTATAGACATCAACAATCTAGTAATTAAAGATAATGGACCAAAACACTACATAGAAACTGGTGATTCAACCCCAGTTTTTGCCAGAGCTCGCCGATTACCTGACGACAAGTTAAAGGCGGCAAAAGCTGAATTTGACATTCTTCTAAAAAGTGGAATAGTGAGGCCAAGTAAATCTGCATGGGCGTCTCCTTTACACCTCGTGCCTAAGAAAACACCTGGAACATGGAGACCTTGTGGGGATTTCAGAGCCCTTAACAGCATAACAAAACAGGATAGATATCCCATTCCACACATTCAGAGCCTATCTCAACGCCTGCATAACTCTACCATATTTTCCAAGATTGACCTTCAAAAGGCTTATCACCAAATCCCCATTAGACCACAAGATATAGAGAAAACAGCAGTCATCACTCCGTTTGGTCTCTTCGAATTTTTATCTATGCCTTTTGGTTTAAAGAATGCGGGAGCTACATTTCAAAGAGTAATGGACTCCATCTTCAGAGACCTTCCCTTCGTGTTTACCTATTTAGACGATTGTCTCATTTTTTCTACATCCAAAACTGAACATGAAAATCATCTGAAACAAGTTTTTAAACTCCTCCAAGAAAATGGTTTTAAAATCTCTTTAGAAAAATGTGAATTTAATCAATCTTCACTCAATTTTCTCGGCTACACCGTGTCTTCAGAAGGACTATGTCCTCCCAACGAAAAGAAAGAATCCATCTCAAGTTTTCCTCTACCGTGCGATTCAGCATCTCTACGAAGATACCTTGGGATGTTAGGATACTACAGAAGATTTATCCCTAATTTTGCCAAAATCGTCTTCCCATTATCTGAAAAAGCCAAGTTTCATCCCAAGGATAAATCTCTTGAATGGACTCCAGAAGAAGTGACAGCTTTTCAAGATACTAAGGAAGCTCTTCAAAATGCCCTAACACTCCCTTTCTCTTTACCTAATGTCTCACATTTACAACTCGTAACTGACAGCAGTCAGACTTCAATCGGAGCAGCATTACACCAGATGATTGATGGTCAACCTGTTCCCATTGACTTCTACAGCAAGAAGTTATCAGATCCCCAAAGAAGATATTCTGCTTTCGACAGAGAACTTTTGGCAGCATATTATGCTGTCCTTCATTTTAAACACATGTTAGAGGGAAGAGTCGTCACCCTTTGCACAGATCACAAACCTCTTGTTTCCGCTTTCTACTCCAAAAATCCTGCAAAAAGTGATCGTCAACAGCGACATCTCTCAGTACTAACAGAATATATTTCTACAGCAAGTTATATCAGAGGAGCAGACAATATGGTGGCCGACACTTTTTCCCGGATTCATTCGGTATCAGTTGACGCTGTCGATT
>JABUQX010104486.1:0-25000 GCA_015478945.1 Trachelipus rathkii | reverse complement strand
CATCCAGTTCAAGTGTTTTTCAGTTGGGTCTGCTATTTTTTTCAGTGGTGATTTGTGGAAATTATTTTTGGATGTATATTCAGGGATAAATGCTTCTAAATGTGTATTGATGAATCTGAAAAACATACTAAATCCTTAATAAATTTCTCAGCCGAGCGTAAAGTTGCTCAAATGATGTTAGTCCGATTTGTTGATATTAAATATAATAATGTTTACAGGAAAAGTGCTCTACATAGATAAAGAAATTCCAGAATAAATATGATAATTTCCTGGAATATACGAGTTAATTGTATTTCGAGTAGTAACTGAGAATGATTCAACGAATTACCCCAATTTACCTTATCCTTTCGTCAAATCATTTATTTCAGTAAGTGCTCAAAAGATGAGTATAGAAAAGCCTTACTGTAGATTATCAATACGTATGATAATTTACGTAGTTATGAGTCGAAGCTTCGACTGAGTTCAAGAAAAAGAGTCAAGGGTGTCGTTGGCTCACTCCTCGTTTGTTGACATCACGACTCACTTCCATAACTTATAGACTTAGCTATTTCATATAGACCTGCGCAACTTGGAAGAGAAGTTTTGTAAATAAAAGTTTGATCCATATATTCGCTTAGAAAAACGTTAACTTAGATGTATAGTTAGGCGCAATCTTATTTTTTAACGTCTTATCCTGCAGAAACATTGCATAACTCTCTAAGCAATATACTATGCTCTTATTATTTCGAAGTGATTTGGCAGCTGAATGTGATAATATTCACTGCCTCCAATTGGCGAGGAGTATATTATCTGCTTTTGAACAGTGTTTGCGGTGTGGTTCTGTCTTCTTTGAGAGGACAATTTATTTTAAAAAGTCGAGACCTAATAATATGTATAGAAATTAGAATGAATGGAGGACCTCAGGACATTGAGATGAGTTTCTAATTTTTATATAGGTTAACATATATTGTTTTCTTAATTACAATTGAGTAAGATGACACTAGATATTAAAGTTTCATGTAGGTAAGTTCTTGAGTTGAATGCTGGTTCTGAGAATATAATAGTAAGATATATATATATAATAAGTGTGTATGTATAATTTTTATTCAGGGGGAAATAAGTGTAGTACTATATATAGACTACTCTTTTTTGACATTAGTTTAATAATGACTTTTGCCCTGATAGTAAGAATAACTTCAGGGATAATAAGTATAGACTAATGATTTATTGAATAAGTATATTGATTGTGGATATATTATATTATTAATATATGATATTTAGTTTACTATTGTTAGCTAGTATAAATAGTATGAGGTATATTGTACGTACTTCAGCAAGTGATGCGCCTCAAATAGTACTGAAGGTATTAAAAATGGCGAAGCACTTTCATGAGAGAATAGAAATGTATTGTTAACCAATTTAGATAAAAAACAGTACGACTAACTTAATATAATTCTATAACATTAAGCACTCATTTATTGTACAAAATCGAATTAAAGAAAATGGTTTAAAAATTATATAGGTTTAGTATCGTTAAAAAATTTAAATAATTTGAATTTTGAGACATATAGAAATCTTAAAAGAAGTTATTTGTATAGTTTTTCTATGATTTATAGAATTTTTTATAGAAGTAATGTGTAGTAATTAGTGCAGAGTTCATTGACAATGTTATTCAGAGTGGGAATTGATGATTTGAGTATTTCAGCTCCTTTTTGTCTAATATATATTGTTACTTGGATGTTAAAGGGAGGTGATTAGTTAAGATCGAGTAGTGTTCCATTCTGTGCTGAAATCGTTAATGAATGCTAGTGGGTGAGGTAGGGTCATGGTTTGTTGTATTAGGAATGTTGTCCAATTAGATTTTTACTTGGTTAATGTTGTCGGGCACGAGTGTAGTTAGTTGCGAGAAGACTGGAAGGCAGAATTTTGGTTGTCATTGGTAAGGGAAGGATGAATAGAGTTAATTAATATAGGTTTAGGATCAGTTTGGCTACAAGTCTATCGGTTAATAAGAGTCAGGTTTGGGTTTGCTTTGTGAGCTGAGGTATACAGGGAGAGACAGTTAAAAAATAGTAATATCCAGGGCCAAGTGAATACAATATTTATAAATAGGGCACTCTATTTACGTGCGGATCTCGATTTATGATTTAACTCATTGTGTTAATCGAGAGAATAGTCTAAAGTGAGTCTGGGTTAAGGGGTAGATGTTTCTGAAGAGATAATGTAGTGTTTGAATTTGATAATTGTCTGCTAGTGGTGCTCAGATGCTATTTTTAATTGATTATATTATAATTGATTGGTACTGAGAATTGATTGTAGAGGTATGCGTAAAAGAAAAATGGGGAGTTGAATTTATCAGCCACGGAGGTGTTACTCAAAATGAGCTCGATAGAAGTGTTTTGATAGTTAATAAGTATGCTTTAATAATTATGCTTGTATATTTGAAGGACTGCGGTTGTTAATTAAGTTAATGAAATGAGGGTAAGAAAGTTTGTTTAAATAATAAAGTAGAGAAATATAAAGGAAAAAGGTGTTTTCTAAACTTTAGTTGGATAAATAAGATGGAGGAGAAACGGGAAGGCCAATCCCTCATTACAACATAACTTGCTATGTTTATGCAAAATGATACAAAAATAAGATGTATTCTTCCTTTATTATTTTCTTTGTTTTTGTAATGGCAAATAATTACAAACAACTTTCTTGAATGGGGCGATGTGATAAGTATCCGGAGTGGAATATGCTCTGTAATCTCGCCATGATATTCTCGCTCAGGTTTGCGGTAAACAGTAGACTATGAAAGTGATTAGATAAGAGTTTATGTATGACCATAGGTTAACTAGAGAACATCAAGGATATTGGTGTCATAGTGGTGATTTAATCTTATTCTTTCAGCACCACTATTTTCATATAATGAATTTACAAATAGTTTTAGTGAGTTAATAGTGTTTTGATGAATACAAAGTATTGATTTATAGATTGATTGTTGTGTCATTTCAACTCGCTTTCCCTCACACTCAAACAAACCCTAAATCGGAAAAAATAGTGTTGCATAAAAACTTAAATCATCATATTTTCAATTGTAACTCCATATTTAGATATACCTTGCAATTCTATTAAATTACGTAAAATTTAGGGAATTAAATTGAATCCATTAAATAAATTTCCAGAGGTTCCATGAAATACATATTCATCTTATGCGCACCAGCTTCCTCGAGAAAGGGGATTGACCTTGCAAAGAACCCTCGATGAATAAAGTACACAGGAATTCTCATGTTTGTCAAGAATTATACTAATACATATGATTAATATACTTTACTTCGACAAAGTGTTGTTCCCTAAAAGGTCAAGTAAGGTAATACATATGGATTACATTTATTTACACAATGTCTCACCTCAATAATTTTCAGTGGCTTTTAATGAAATCGTATCTTATGTTAATATCTCTCAATAGTGACGCTCTCCTCACTGATCGAGGACTTCTATGCTCTCCCACTCCTCTTCTAGCACAAGAAACTAATACATCCAAAATACTTTTCATAAATCAAATCATTTATTACTCATATTTCACTGTAAGTTTTTCATCTCACAATAAATTACATATTTATTAACTAAATTCGAAAAAATGATATATTATATATATATATATATATATAGGTATTACTGTCTTTAACATTTTCTCACCTCGATATATAAAATATAGCTAAATACTTCCTTTTTTACCAATTCTCTGTATAAATTTACCATTATTATTTCGTTTTAAATTAATTAACATATAATAATTTACAATTAAATAAATTATAATATACTAATTTACTACATATCGCGCGATCCACAAATCACTACCGTGACCTTAAAAAAACATTCTAAAACGCCCAAAGCTATAGATAGTTTGGCAACTACACGCCCGAAGTATGCACATTCTTCCACGCATAGTACTCTAATAACTTTTTCACATTAAATACAAATTATATTACGATAATGATGTATAACTGAATAGATTTCTGCAAAGAAGAACTTAAATTTAATCTTAACATGCTATAGCAGGTTATTTGTGATTCCATGAACATAAAATGGAAGACAGCATTAATTAATTCATAGCTATATAATAACAAAAGTTCATATAGTGTGAATGAACAATCAGTACTGACTTGAAAAGCACTAATAAGCGACAGAATTTATGCCTCCGCGACTACATTAAAGATTTGAAATACACAGAGTATATCTAAAATCACCATTAAACGAAAATAGGACTAAGCCATTCGCAAAAGTCACTGTTATGGCTCTCTTTTAGCGCAAGTTTTGGCTGAGTTAATGATATCATATTAGTTGAAATTATTTAGAGACCATATAAATTATTTTTTACAATAAGCATACTCCGGTATAGTGTTGTATAAAATAAAATGTTTAAAGAATATGCATACGTTATTATTTTTAATTAAACAATAAATATTGTATTTTTGTTTATAAATATAGGAAAAAATTATTAAATTAATGAAAAAAAATATAAAAATTTTACAAGCGAATATCAATCAAACAATAATTTAATAGGTAATGGACTAAGACTACAGATTATAATAATGAAAACTCATCTTTCTTTCTTGAAAATACTTTGTTATTCGTAGAAAATACGAGTTAAGATCATAAAAGATCCAGTCCCTTAGCCTGAAGAATTAACAATAGTCAATACGCGTCGTGGCTTGCCCCCCAATAATAAGATATTTACACTCATATTTAATGTCATACAATAAATCTATCTAATGATTTATTAATAGATAAAGTGTCTTTAATCTAATGTTTATTATTTAATAAATATTTTGTTATTTAAAATTTAAATTTTAATAAATGATTAAGTGACAGGAAAGTCAATAATTAATACTATATAAAAAATAAGTAAATACCATTTAAGACATTTTTGAAAAATAGTAAAGTATTATCACTACACTCAAAGTAGTTTTTCATTAAAATTTTTATTTTTTATATTAATTTAAATATTATATATATATTAATTATATATATATTATATATATATATATCATATATTATAATATAATATTATATATATTATATTATATATATTATTACTAAGTAAATCTCTGAAGGTGCCAATATATTATTAATATAATTATAATATATATATATTATATTATTATATATAATATATATATTAATATTATATAAATATATTTATATAATATATAATATATATTTAATTATATATTATATATTAATATTAATTAATATATATATATATAATAATATATATATATTATATATATATGATTATATATATTTTAATTATATAACAATAATAACTTTATTAGCATATGACTCTAGAATTATACCAATATAGTGGAACTATTAATTACTACCCCCGACCCGTGATGTCATATTTTTTTTGATTTAATACCTCGATTCAAGTTATAGGCTAGTGTCGTGTCTGGTATATTATTGTTATTTTATTGAATTTTATAACTATTGCGGGATGCTGGTATATGTAATTTTATCGAGTTCTGTAAGTTTTTAAGACTATTTCTAAGTGTTTTTGACTTAACTTTTTCTATAATTTTTATAGCTTTAACTCACTCGGCTCCCTCGGCCCCGGTATCTATCTAAAATTTAGAGCAGCCCGCTATAAGGCCCCGGCAAAATTCCCTAGCTCCCCTCCTGTGAGTCTATATAGTACCCTTAATATATTACATTATTCTCACTTTATTTTTTTAACAGGTTCGTTACATATACTGATATACCTATATTGGATACCCAAAATATATATAAATCGTATTAAGGTTCTTTAGCATCTCTCCAAATCTCCTGCAGATAATTGAAATTATTAAATATCAGATTCTGCGTTATACCCAGACTCCGGTCCCACCTCGAATCCCGATCTCTTCATATATAGCATATATTATATATTTATATATTTATATATATATTATATGGTGCGGGATGAGGACCCAACTCAAATTAGGACCTCCAACAACCTTCTTTCCCCTAACCATCTGAACTCCTTAAATTGAAAGATTTTTTTCTACGTTGAGATTTATGTATTCCTGTTTAAATATATTTTAGGTATACCTTTCCATAAGATAAATTATGATGATGAAGATTGTGCTTGAGGAGACATCGAATGTTTTTTCTTGTCACCTTTTCTGCATTATTTTGTATAAATAGTGGTTCAACTAAGGTTTTGACATATTTTCAATAACCAATGTTCTCTTTTTCATTTCTATAGTTCTGATCTCCTTCCTCGGTCATAAACAACTATGTAATGAATATTGTTAAACTTATTTCAGATAACAAGGTATAAATACTCAACGTAGAAATATAAGTTATATTTATTTGTTCCATGGTGAACCTCATGTTGCTGTATTGTGTAAACATTTTTGCATGATTTTTCTCATTGGAAACTACAAAGTAGTCATCCATATAGCCGTGATAGATAATTTGTTAATCTTTTACGATCGTTCTTCTTCAGTAGCGTAAGATTAGATTTTCAATACCCACTCTCTCGGCAGGAAACAACACTGACATCTTACGTCAGTGTATTTCATTATCTCAATGCCTATATATGTCATTTACAGAGATCATAATTTTAATTGCGACCTGTCACGCAACAAAGATAATAATGTTTTCCGATAATTGCGAAACAATCTTAAGAGTATTTTGCTATGTTAAAAATAGGTTAGATATCTGTATATATTTTAGAGCTACTCTGAGGATTTTAATTCGTTTTAATATTCGAAAATGTCATAAAATTTAATTTAAATAGAAACAGTATATCTCGTAAAATCGAGTTGTTTAACCATATAATAATGTTAAAACATAACTACAGCCGTGGATAAAAACCTTGTTTGTGATTAATATATATTACTTGCCCCAAAATCTTATCAATAGAGTAATCATCATAATTGATTGGTAACTTATAATCGTTTCTTATTGGTCTTTTTTTAGGGTCCCGCCAGAAAGTAAGGAGGTTATTTCTCAGCTTTTAGCAAAGCAATATTCGAACACACTGAACATCTATTTCTGAGAATAATCGCCGTTGTTTAAAATTAAGTTCGATTTGGCGAATATACCGGACCTGTCCACACATATTTCTTTTCTCTGTCCGGGTATAGAATTTAGATTTTTCTCTGAAATTTATTCTAGTGTCAGAAAGGGTGATTGGGGTAATTGTGGTTACTGTATGGAATATTTGTATTCTTAATTTGTCCTTAGTACTATATTGTAAGGTACGGTGCGTCGAGAATGTGATAAGGAACTTTTCGAGGATTGAAGTTTTCAGAGCCACAAAAAACAGCAAAACATGGAGAAAAGCTTACTTAAAAAAAGAAAGTTAACGGAATTTTAAACGTCATGTTGTCTACAAATAATTCTCAGAAAGAAGCTACACCTGTTAACATCAGAGATGAGATTTGTTCTTCGGTAATATATTTTATGACGAATAGAGTCACATGTAAAGTCATTAATCTTCCACTAAGTACCAAATATACCAAAGCGTTTTTTCCATCATCTAGTTTAATTACATCTTTTTCATTCTTTTTAAAATACTTCGATCATCTAATTTTTCATTTGATAGGATGGTTCTAAAAATGCTGTTACTTAGCGTTTAGATTTTAGCATCTATTACAAAATAGATAACCTTCCGGTAGGGTCAACTACATCTTTTATTATATAGGTAGTTTCTTCCAATGTGATTTCAATTAGCTTAATTTGCAGTATGTAGTATAGATTATGATGTTCATTTCCAATATATAATAAGTATAGTTAACTTTGGAATACGAACTGTAGTCAGTATCATAAATATTATAAGAAGTTCTTTGTTAGGCTATAAATACTATTTATTTCCTTCATATAAATATGAAGTATCATGTACTAATCCAGACGATAGTTTTTAGAATGTCTTTAGATATATAATCAATTTAAAAGAAATATTGAGATATATAAATATAATTCAAGACCGTATTTTGAATTGCACTTCATAACTTCATTTAGTACCAATATTTTTCATTTTCTTTTTCAGATATTTTCTATCTTTTTTTTAATTTAAATTCTTTATTCAAATTCTCGGACAATAATTTATAATAATCATCCGTAGCAACATACCTGCGGCAGGGTGACAAATTCGCAGGTATATATTGGTTGTAATTTGTAGGCCTACGTCGCTGGATAATGCTAGGATGATTCCTTTGCATTACACTTAAATATAATATATTATAGGTCACTTCTTATTAGTATATATTAATAAAAGGAAGCTTACTTCGGTTATGTTACGTATAGCTTGAAATTGATATTATAATGTACTCAGTGACGTCATACTGTGACGTTAGGGTTTGCACGTATAAGTGCTTTATTATTCTGTTTCCTTACCCCCAGACTTGGGGTGTGAAGATCGGTTATGATATATATATATATATATAACTTATTTATATATATATATATAATATATCATTAATATATATATATATTATATATATTAAATAAATAAATATTATTTATATATAATATATATATATATATATATATATATTAATTAATATTAATTAAGATATATATAATTTAATTATAATAATATTGTGATATAATGTATCGCATAGTATGTGAGTCTCGAACGCATGCGCTAGAGGGAAGCTATTAAAGAGAGAGAGATAGATATAATGAAACTTCAGGCAACATTGACAGTTTAAATTACGTAAAACTATGCTAAAATGAAATAGTAGGTTTATGAAGAGAGATTAGGATGTGAGTCGAAGGACGTAATCGTACTTGTTATAAAAAGTGGCTGGCAGATCCGTTGCCAACAACTCACTTATATCTTATTAATAATGCGTTATTTTAAAATTACTAGTAGATTGTCTAAATTTGTTGTTAAATGATATTAATTAATAGGTGAGTGGCAAGTACTAATAGCTTCGCAAATTTCAATTATAATAAGATTTAATCAATGGAGAAACAAAAATTATTTTAATACTATCTGGATGAATCATCCATTTGTAGTTATAAATACATAAGCAAGGATCAGAAAATTATAAACTTTTATTGTAAAGATGCAAAATTTCGATTAATTTTTACTGCTACTGAAAATAATTCCTGGTCATTGCTAGTATATAGGCTATTTCTTATGATAAAAGAGTTATGTTTATTAGATATCTTTTTTTTTCTTTTTTCAATTTCTCCAATAAATACGATCAATTTGCTTCCGTTTTTAGAATAAATTTTTTTGAAGCCAGTAATCAAAAGAAATTTCAAATAACTGTTAGATATATATAGGTTAATATTTTTATAAAATATATATTAATAATATATATATATATATTAATATATATTATATATATATTATATATATATATATAATATATATATATATATTTATAACGCCGTACCATCTATACTAGCATTTATGTAGTCATTACTCTAATTATATGGGAATACTTTCTAGATCACTGATAATGAGAAAAATTCCATAGATACTTCCAATTCCTCCATACTAGCTCCAAGCATCATAAAAGTCATACTCTCGTAGCTCGGGATATTCCCTCTTAAATTTCTGTGCTTTCCCTTAAAGTTGTAAAAGTAATAGTAATTACCTTGCACTTTTTAGGGGATGTCAGTGTTTCGAGCCGTGGAACGATGAGGTGAAAACATAAGGGAACGGAAGAAGGTACGGGTTACGTTTTCATTGACACCACCGGTAGAAGGCGTAGAAACGCGACCGTACGCTCTGAGAACACACCGACTGGACACCTCTCAAAGACCAAAAGGAGGGGGGTTGCCTGAGCTAGAGCATATCCCCGAGAGTGGGAGAGATCTAAGTACTCGACCACCCGTAGCATTCTCGAGATAAACTGCTGCCTAGATGGGTGCAGCACTTCGGACACCGAGCTCGGTGATACATCAGCGTTGTACTGGTTGACCGGAAGCCGTTGAACTGTGTATATACTTGCATAATGTTTTTCTGTCCACTTTCGCTCATTTAAATTGAAGAGAATGAATCCCTCACAAATATTGTATTAATTTCCCGTAAAATTTATTTATTCAACAATCTATCCGGTATATCAGGGCCGGTTTTCATACAAAACCATTTGGTATGACAATTTTAGATTATTACTATATATATATATATATAATATTATATTAATTAATATAATATATAATATATAATAATTATTAATTATATATATATATATATGATATATAGCATAAACATTTATAATAATGTATATAATACAGGTTTTATATGATCTATTGAATATATATATATATATATATATATATATATATATATATATATATAATTAATATAATAATATATATTATAATATGACGCAGAAGTCAGTAAATTACGCAACTTCTGGACTAGTCACGTTCAAAGGTTGAAACCCTAATTAGAAGATGATTTCTGACGTTGGACTTATTGTAACGTCAACGCACTTCATGATTATATATATATTAACATATAACGTACCGAAAAAACATTTGTTAGAAAATATCATTTATTTATCTTTCCTATAAATTTATTATATATTAATATAGTATATTAATTTAGATAATCATACATACTAATATAGTGTGAGTCTTATACTTAAATGTAAGTTTTTTCTAAGTTTATTGCATGAATGATACCCCAAATTTTTTATCTAACTTAAGTTAAAATGATAAAATTAATGTTAAATTGAGTAATATATATTAATGAATAAGATTATATCAAATAAATTAGATTTATATCATTAGATAATAATACTTCTTTAGAGTCGACATGAATAATAATATAGGCGGCTAATATATTTTTATTTTTTTTTTTTATTTTTATTTTAATTTTACTAGTTATAATTAAAGACTGACACGAACGTTCTTCACGTCGCAGAGCATCTTTATTGCTAACTAGAAGAATAAGGGGGGAATATGTTTTAACCACGTCACGATATCACTTCAAAATGTCGAGGGATTGGCTTGAGTCTCTAAGCTGCGGAACCATATAAAACGACAAGAAGATTTAGAGGTCGGTGGACGCAGGCCTTGATATAATGGCGGGGAGATTAAATTTCAGCAGAGCAATTGACACAAGAAAGATGGAAGTCTAAACTATTTCCCGATTGCTAGATTCAGCGAAAGGCAAGGGGAATAAGTTAATAAGATGTTAAGTATAATAAATCGCAAAATGGTGTTTACAAAAGTAACAAAGTTAATAAGTCAGCTGTTCGTGGCAGGATAAGAAGATGCAGCACCGCAAGCGAACTAGTCTGGATTACCAATATCAACACAAACTTTGTAAATTAGCAGTATTTTTACGAGCAGAATTACTAGATTAATATTAGACTATTGTGCACAGGTTTGGGCCCCTTCATAATTAAAGATAGGATAGGCCTTCACGGTATGGCTGGTAAATAAAGAAGAGTTCTCGTCACACGGCAGGTAAGCCTTGCCAACCTAACGCGCATTGGATTTCTTGCCCTTATAGGAAAGATTGAGGATAAGGATGAACAGCTAATGGGGAGCCAGATTGAAAGATTGGACGGTCTACGAGCTAGATCTGATATTGAGCTTCATATAGAGATAAGGACGACAGTGTTAATTACGAGTTGTCGTGTATTATTTTGGGTACAAAGTAATAGTATTAAGCCTCCCGATTTCGTCATGTTTGATATATCTCTCTCTCGAAAGCCTCTTATCGATAAGTCAAACAGACCTTTGGATAGAGTAGAAAACAAACAAGGCGGCCTCACAACAAGATATTGAAAAGAACAATGTCAAGATAAACTAATGATCTTTGATACAAGAGCGGGGAAAATAGTAGGTCCTCTTAAAGTTGAGTATTGGACTTGTAGCAGACCAACAGGAAAAGACATATGCGGAAACGAACGTTTTAGAGGTCTCAACAGACAAAAGTCCTTAATACAGTATTCTTTACTCTTTCTCCGCCAGTCCTCTCTTTGAGCCCCCCATCAAAACACATAGGTGACTGAACAATTTGATAGTAAGTAATGTTATTGTTTCCCTACACACACGATTCATTGTTTTTTGTTGTATTGGTGTGTATAGGCCAAAATTGTTACGTGCATGGCTCTCGATAGCAAATTTATACAATCATAGAACGAGCTGCCCAGAATCTCTCACTGTTACGAAAAGAGATAGGGAAAAAGTTAATGTTGATAAATGATGTCTCATTAGAGAGGGAGATTTGTAAATACCATGTTTGTAAGGTTTTGATAAGAATCAAATTTCAAAAAGGTTGCGACGACTCCCACCCGGAAATTCTATCCAAGTAATCTAAGCGTAGTATATAGTAATCGTGAACTAAATGATAATTATTGTGAGATGATGCAAAATTGAAAGGGAAAACGAAATCCAGAGGCACACAATGGACAACTAAATTCTTGGAATGATATATATAGGGTTAGCGGAGTCTCGGCATATTATTGATAAGTTAGATAAGTATTAGATGTGCAGGTGAGAAGTATTACATTTAATTGAAAAGTATGGAGATATAAGTATGAGAAGTAAACATAGATAAATACCTGAGGATACACCACTATTAACAGAATAAAGGTATCAATAGATAAATGAGGGCGCCCTAATTCAATAATAACACCGATTATTGAGGCGATTTTGAGAGAAATAGATCATTTAATAAGTTAAGCAAAGAGATAGGAGGATAAACTCCCAAATAGTGAGATGAGTGGAGTATTGGAGATGACTCAGTTTATAGACGCGTGCCTAATATACTCCTCGGTCAAATGCTTTGTAGATTATAGTATCTCAAGTGACTATTATGACCAGCTCCACGCAGTACTACCCCGTAGTTTCACTAAGGGCGGAATAAAAGCCATAAATCAGTTTTAATAGATAGAGTGAAGTATATATATAATTATGTACCATAGTAACCTCTAGAGCGCTCGTAATAGCACGATGTAGCGATATCGTGAAAATAAAGAAATGAAGGGAAATCCCCGAATCTATTATCATAAATGAGAGTGAGTTAGAGAATGATGTATTCAATAGATTACATATTGATACTTATAGATAAGGAATACAAGTAAGAGCTTATAGGGGCATTATATGAATAGTTAAGTAGAATGTGTAATCAAGGCGTACTTCCTTATTTTTTTACGTATTATAGTAATAGGTTATGACATGTGCGTGCATTTCCAACTAACTGAAGGAATAATAGTTATATAGTTTAAGTATATATGAGTTACATAAATTATATAAGTTAGAACGTAGTAGATGCTACGGGTAATATAGATATAGCATATACGTGGAAAGGTCATACACTACCCTACTAATAAACTCGGGGTAGAATGATATATCCAATTACCGGTGTCCACCCGCGTATCCTATTTTACTTATCAGTTTACGTAGATTATTCATAGTAAGCCCTAATTGACACTCCGATACCGATATTAGTTTATGTATCAATTACATCAAGGGCTCTACAAATAAGCATAGTAGAGACAACTGAGAGGGAGGAGTGAGAATTGTTAATGGAATTAGCTCCAAGAAATTTACTATCCAGGGTTATGGGTTAGAGGAAAATAGGATGGAGCTGAAAGAGTGAATTTAGGCTATCTATTTATTCAGTTGCTGATAATATTATATAATATTAAGCTAATATAACATAACTCCATATTCAGACTGATAAATAATAATAAGAGGTGAGAAAGAGTCAAGATTTATACTAATATGAAAGTTTATTTAGAAATGTTTTTATTTAGGGTCGAGTATAATAGAGGCTACAGTGAAAGATTTGTCGTATAAGAGAACCAAGAGTATGTTAGCGCATCTATTTTCGTTATTATAATAGTAATAAAGTCACCTAGTCAAAGTGAATGATAGCTTACATTGCTTCGGGCTTAAACGGGAGCTATCCCTAGCAACGATTTCTATGCAGATGTGAAAATATTTAGACAAGAATAGATATGAAGATGAACTCAGTGAACGATATTATCTTATACCTAACTCCCTAGTTACGCACTGTTCTTCTAGCGTAATTGGCCATAATAGGTATATATGAGAACAAAGCACGATCCGACCCTATATGATATAGTAATTATTAGAGGAGAGAGATTTAGTTCGGAAGAGGATAATGTAAACTCAATGCTTATATACCTCATATATATATATATAATTCAATCATGAATTTATAGCTATTCCTACCTTATCGGCGTGAAAAGTTCGAAGCTATGATCTCCAGAGATACATATAGAGTCATTATAATCATATTATAATATATAGTTATAATAGTAATATATATCGTACAGATAAATCGATTATCAACTTCGGCCAATGACCCTTCCCAACTCCGACTCCGCTATTCACATCTCTCCAAGACTGGGAGTGCAAAAAGAAACGAGAAGTAGCAGGGGATGGGATTCTGTGTGGAGTAGGGAAAGTAGTTGGAAATCGTGAGTAGCATAGTTTGTGGTCAGGACAGTTTACTGCGACAGCTCAAGAAGAGCCAAGTGTGTATTTTAAAGTGAGAAGAGCATAGACTTTAGTGAGTAATGATAGACAGAAACGATCGAATAGAGTCAAGAAAGAGGTGTTCAAGTAACTTTGGTAATAGACGTCCCGAATGTTGTAGCTGGCACGTCTCCCGTTTAATTAGTTGTATCACAGATCTCTCTCTCAGGTTGGAAAGAAATGACTCTGAAGCGTACGTCTCAGGTCCTCCACTCCGCAAAATGAGGTCCTTATCTTGGCTATTCACCGACCTCACAGGCAGCTTCACGGAAGCTTGTTTACCCATTTCCTTATTTCTAGATATTTTGGTGTTTTCAATCTACTGACCTTGATTTAGCTATTAGTGTGATTACCATACCACCTCAATCCCGAATTATCAGGGTACGGGGCATGTTCAAAAAGTTCGAGATTATTTTTTAAATAATTTTTTAAAAGATAAATTTATATGGTAAATATTTTTCAAAATGGAAATACTCGAGAGACTACTACACTTACCAGAAAAAAACCACCTCAACCCATTTACACTTATTTGGCTACCCCAGCGATATAATTATCGCCATTCACTCTTACCTTTATTAAATTAATGTTAGACAAAACAATAATTACATAATAATAAAAAATACGCCTGGCTGGCTAAACTTCAGTACTTATTCATTACTATCTCTTTTCTTTGTTCAAGTATTATGCACTAATTATAGCTCTGGATCCCCTCGAATCACACGTTTCTCCAGTGCAGGTATCACTCCCCCCTATAGAGCAGAAGTCCCGAATCCCTAAGACCATAACTTTCAGAATCAGCATCCGTTATAAAGTATCTAATTACTAAACTGTTACCAAATATAAAACCAAACTTCAAATAAAACAAAATAATAACATGCCTCCCCATATTATAACACAAAACATAGCAATAACACAAACCAATAAAAATTTAGGGGGCTCGAGCGACGGGGGACAGAAGGGGGGGAGTTTTCTCCCCATTCAACGTCTCCAGTTTATCGAGTGAATGAGGTGAGTGCTCTCACCTCCTCCCCCACACCCTTTCTTATCCAAAACGAGCAGGGCGACTTCCCTCGGCATGACCATGCCGTACGAGTTGGCGAGGGATAAATCTCTCAATTTTCATCACTACTCCTCTTTTGCTACAGTTCCCCCGGTACACACGCGCCACAAGGTACAGCCGATAGTCCATGCTGAACCCCGGACACACTTGCCTTGCATTCCCTTTGCCGGTGGTTTATAGCATCCCCTTTGGAGCCTCCTGTAGTGTCCAAGACACTTAGTACATCCAAAAACTACAAAAATAATAACATCTAAAAACACAGAAAGATTAAACTGACGGCAGTCCGTAAAACGGAATCCGTAACCTAACCTCTAAACGTCCTCTTTTTCTTCTCTTCAGCTTCATTCTACTGTTCGTTTTCTCATCTTCTCGATAACTTTACGTCTCTCTCTCATCATTTCTTTTCTAGCTCTCATTCCTCTTCCTCATCTTAGTATATATAATCTATGACAAATATATATACTTAAAAAAAACTATTTTAAAAATAATAAATAATATTTCTATAAAATAATACTGACGTATATATCAAGTCTAGTATAAATAATTTAAATATAATACTTAATATATATATCATTAATACTAGTGATTACACTTGCCCTTCCTAATACCTTAAATTCAGGTATGATGAAGGACCCTAATAATCACATCCAGTTCTCTTAAGTGTTATAATATGTACAATTGATATCCCCCAACGTAGGAAGGTTGGAGACCTAGCTCCGCGAGTATTTGGAGTATGCAGAAGAAGATAGTTCGGATATATTCACGAGTCTACGTCTCGAAGGATACTGTAGTATCGTAATGCATTATACCATAAAGAGGCTGTGAAAGTATACGGTGTTCGGTTAGCAGGTCAGGGAACAGTCCGGGGCAGAAAGCAGATCCTGTCTTTGCTAGTAGAGGCAATAAGTATCTTAAGCCAGGTAAAGAAAATTCGATTTCAATATGGAGATGTTTCGCGAGACTTCCGAGGCGGTTACGTCGGTGGTTATCTAGTACTCGGGTTACAATAGTCGCAGTACATATTACCATCCACCGCGGCTTTCGCTCGAGTCGGTGAAATAAAATTTAAAGTCTATTAAAAACGAGTATACGAGGGGTAATGTTGAAATGTCGTTAGTCTAGTCTGGTCTCAGACAAAAACGATACGAAGGATTAGGGTATAGAGTTAGGAAGTCTGGTATCTCCACGGATGCAAAGTTTAGGAGAGTGACATACCACAGCGGGATGTTGGTGAAGTAGCTAAATGACGCCGCGCCTGCGCGATTCACACAAATCAATATTCACTGCACACACTTTTAGATCACAACAACCACGAAACGTAGTCAAAACAGGAAACCTGACGAATGACAAAGTCAGAAAACCTCAGAAGAAGTCAGAAAGCAGAGATAGAATTGCTTCTCAGTTTACTAAAACCATAATTTAAAAAGCATATCCAAAGTCTTTATTCATGCAAACATACGTTGCTTCACAACAACACTCTAGTTGACATCTTCGTACTCCTAAAATTATGATATCATAGAACCACGTGAAAGTTGTCTCTCAAATAAATCTGTCGCACACTCTCACACTCTCAGATAACAACAAGAAATTGCTCTTATACTAAAAAAGTAAATATTAAAATATAGCTTCACAGTGACCATTGAATCACTAAAAAAGGGAAGCTAAACTGTTATAGAAATATGATTATATTATCGCTGGTGCGATTCAATATTACGTAAGACTGCCAAGAAGACTCGAAACTTAAGATTTTAAAGATAGAAGATTCGTAGGTATCAAAAAAAGTGATAATGAACAATTACCATAAAAAAAGACATACAGTCTTTACGAATTGCAAGACTAGCTATAGACTACGATTGCTTTCATATACTGCCAATACGTCTAGAAGAAAAAAGAATTAGAACTTAACTATAATGTATCAAAACAAACTTAAAAGAAGGCTCTCAACATTAACTAAGAATAGATATTAAAAACGATGTATTAGACGCTATCTTTTTATAGGTTACATCGATTCTACTGTCAAAACATACTTTAAACCATATTTATGTTAACACCGACATTAAAAACAGGGCTGACAGGGCAAATCTCTTTAATATATAGCAAACCACTACTTAATTAAAAAAAAAATACCACCTAACGATGAGAAATTACGCACAATCCTCCACTTGACGAGTCGATTAAGAACCGACAAAGCCAGGCCATACTCACCTCCTACACATATTTAAGCAATCCCCATTAACTCTTAGGCCCCTTATTAAATATATTTTATCAGATTATAAACTACATGTAATATGTATATCGTTAAATAAGTTTATTTCACAAATAATTTTAATTACATGATAATATATTATGCTACAATGTACTTATTCCCTATTGATAGTATATTGAACTTAAGAAGAAATAACAACAAAATACAATTAATGATTAGAGTGCTCTCTTAATAGTAAAATAGAGTTAAATCTAACCTTACCTATTCAACATACTACTAATTCTGTGCGTTTAATCCTAACATCAATTATAGTTGAAAACTGTTCTGTTTTTGATAGTGAATAGCACTATGGTGTGTGTGTAGACTTTAAATAGATACTAGTAAATAATAAATTATATAATTATTTATCATATTATTTTTTTCCTATCCACTTTTATTATTTCCTTTATGTATATATATACTTTCGGATAACTTTAAAATAATACCTATATGTACTAGTATAATATTTCAATTTACTGTATCACCTTACTGGCTGCGCATTGGGAATTCAGAACAGCGGGCATAGCTGCACATGTATTTCAAACCTTGGTCATCCCCTCTTCGCAAGTAGAAAAATAAGAGCGCATGAGGCTGTAAAAGGCCCATCACTTTCACTTTTCAGCTTCTGATGCATATTTTTGATTTAATTATTCATATAAGTTTCGAACAGTCTTGATTGAGCCCTATTCGGTATAAAGAAACCTAATACTACTTTCTGGCCACAAATTTAAAACGATAAGTTTTTCAAATTATTGAGTTATTCAAAGTATTTTTCTTATTATATTCCTGTTTTACATTTTTCTATATATTTGTTTATATATAGGAAATTTGTTGTTATACTATATATATATTGACTAATTAAAATATAATTAAAAGAATGAGTAAAAATTTTTATTTTTTTACTGTTAATTAAGAACAAATAATACCTGCATCACTAATATATTAATATATATATATAATATATATATATAATATATTATAATAATATATATACTATATATTATATATATATTAATTAATATATTTATATATACTTTAATATATATATTAATATATATATATAATATTATATATATATATATTAATATATAATATATTAAGATATATATACTATATTATATATATTATATACATGGGCGTAGGGAATGGAATTCCTATTTATAGGAACGCTGATCTTCCAAAGCGGTGAGTTGAATATATATATATATTATATATATTATATTAAATATATATTAATATTAATATATATTTATAATTATTATTAATAATATAATATATATAATTATTAATATATATATATATATTATTATATTATAATAATAATTAATTATATTTATTATATTATTTTAATATAATATTAAATATATATATATATATTATATATTTATTATATAAATATATATATATATATAATATATTATTATATATATTATATAATAATAATAATATAATAATATATATATAGTTGCTGTTACCTAATAAATAAAAGTGGTATACCTCAACCTAAATTTTGTTAATAGTGAGCAAAAAAGGTACCCACTCCTGTATCTCCGTTATATATCGATATGTTGATATATCGATATTAGAGCGATATAAATAATATATATATAAATTGTTGGATAATTAGACCTATATAAAACCCATTAGAGTTAATACTTTTATTTAAAATTAACAACCTCAATTAATTTGGTTCAAATTATTACAGATTTTTTTTGTATATAAATATTTTTTGAATATTTTTATTGAAATTTTTCAATAATATTTCGTACCTACTTTTTGATAGATATTTATGTGATTAAAACCTCAATTTTTGGTATTTTCCTCACAGCTAAACTGCCATTTAAAAGTAACACTTATAAGATAAATTATATTATATTAGTATAATATATATTATATTTGTTTTAAGTTCGAGATGCTTCATATTATTGTTATTTAATAAATCCTAAATCTTTCATGCTTATCCAAGATTTGGTGTGCACACCTATGTTTTAATCAACTGTCAGATCATGGTACCCTCATGCGAGAAAAAAGACTATCAAAAGGCCCATTGTATACAAAAAAAGGCCCACTTTTTTTTGGGAATGGAAAATGGCCTGTATATTTTTATAAGTCATCACCATCGTGAAATATAGAAGTGAGAGTGTCTGTGTGATATAGTTGTGAGAGTGTGTGACCTTTTTCATACGATTTAGCTATAATATTGGCTCACTGTTCATAACTAAACGCTCCTAGTGTTATTGTTATTGAAACGAGGGCCACCTCTTTCGGTACATTTTGTTTATAAATGAATGTAGTTTCCCCCACGGTGCTCATATTTTTATAGTGGTGACCTTTGTGTAGTCGTTTTGGGGCCTTTATACGTAAGCGGTTTTTTGAACCCTTCGCATAGAAGGGTATTCGACCATGTATACTAGGGAGATTCTGTATAGGAGTTGCACACCCTACTGTTATACATCTTGATTGTATGATCTAGTCACAGTTTAATGTGACAATCCTCCTCTCTCTCTCTTGTAATTTTTTCTAAAGTAAAATTTCACAAAAATATAAAAATAGAACCACACCACAAATATTAGGTATGCTTGCATTAGGTCCTTTCTCAATAATAAATACTCTCTTTGAAATAACACATTAATTACACACTTAAAGAACACATATATATTGAGACACTTGTAAACAGTTATATCCTAACGGCCTGGTATATAGTGAGCCGGTTTTTAGATCGCAAGGTGTTTCGATGAGTTTATGAAAAAAAATGAGGAATTTACCTCTTTTTATTTTTATTTTTTTTCATTTTTAATTTCAAAAAAAAAAAAAAAATTCTGCCTATTTATTCACAAAAACCTTAAATAAACAAGACTAATAACCTAAAAAGTACCAAAAAATTAACCTCTACAAGAGTTTAAAGGTTTGGGGCCCTTTTTGGTCATACCACATGGCCCTTTTGCAAAAACGGGTTTTTTTTTTGTTCACTTTCTGTTTTCTTTCGTTCTTAAATTTTAAGCAAAAAAAAAAATTTTTATGTGGTAACATATATAGGACCTGGCAATCTAAGAACTTATTTTTAAAAACTCATAAGGTTGAATAGTTTAGTAGTTTATTGGGCCCAAACCCTTAAATTGCCCTTAAGTGGGGATTAGTAACAGGGATATAACTTGAACTCATGCAGTCTTTTTACCTGGCTCTCCTACCTATCTGTGGTAGTATTAAATTAACTGTCTACTGAGTATCCCTCTATTACTTAAGAAAAATCCAAATCAGACTATTTTTAAGATTTTTAACTAGGTAGATGACTTAAAGTCTGATGATATAATTAAAAGTAGCAATAAATATATATCGCCTTGTAAATAGTATATTTAACGTTTCCTAACTTGGAACGCCTGTTAGTAGTATGATCTTTGTACCTAACTATTGAACGATAACGATATAAATATGTACTAATAATTATATTATTAGTTGTATATATAATTCGTTTTATACTTACTCTAATTTACATACGCATCTAGTAAATATATATGTCTAATAGTGGTATGTATTGTATATGATATTGCTTATGATATATTTGAACGTAATATATTTAGGTTTATAATATATGTATCTATGATATCCTATAACTTAGATAAATACCCCCCATATTTAGATCTACTGTCCACTACGACACACACATTATAACACTTATAATTCCACAATTAACACTTCTAACACTACACACTACACACGGCTCATAGTGTTAAAGCTCTCTCTAACTCGACTTTTACATACCGATCCTTTGTAGTCTTTTCATATTACCTGCTTCTTAGCCGTCTTATATTAATATCTTATTACTTGAGACGTTAAAACTATTGACGCTCGCTAAACCTAGCGTCTCTAATCTCTGTTACTAAGACAGACTTAGCTAGAGGATTAGTATGCTTCAAAATTTAAAGATGTCACCTCGGAGAGATAATTTGAAGTTATGAAAGACCCTATTAAGTAACATACTCTAAGAGAATACTATCTCAACAACAACTACCACATCTACCTGAGACAAGCATAAACAAACCTAGGGCTTTAGGATACTCCAGCAAAGACGTTCCAAGACTGAGAGGAGCCTCCATAAAGAAAAGACACTGATGAAAACAGATCATTATTCTCGACATGATGAAGAAAGGAAGAAAGGGATCCAATTAACATATGAAGGTTTTAAAGTAGTCACCTATATTTACGCTTAGTAGGACACGAGCAAGGAGAGTACCATTTTAATAAAGGCCTCAAATAAAAAGCAGACATGTAAATTCAGATATTATATATAAATTAAATATATTCATATTAATAATTAATAATTTAAATAATCAAAATTAATTGTATAATAATAATACTCATAATAAAATCAATATAATAATAATTAAAGATGAATATAATTAATAAAATTTAAAGAAAATATAATAGATATATATATTAAATTAATTTTAAATAATATTAATTATAAATATAATATTACTTAAAGTAAAAATTAAAATAATAATATATATATTAATAAATTAATCTAATTTAATGCTAATAGTAATTACTTCAAATAATATATTGTAACATAATTAATAAGTGTGAGTTATAGTTATAATAGATAATATTTAATTAATTATAACTATTATATTTATTGTATAATATTATAAATATATAATTATATAGAATATATATTAATATATACTTACTTAAATATTATATTACGTTAATAAGCAACACCATATTGAGTTACGATAGATTATAAATTTAGCTTATCAACATTATAATAAATAATATATATACTTATATATATTATACTATATATATATATATATATATATATAATATTAGTTCATATATTATTATATATTATATACTATTAATATATATATATATAATATTATATATATAGCTTTGTTGTTCCGCCAACCTCTCCCTATTTTTTTGTAAAGGATTGGTATACTGATCATTATATCATTGTTTGTCTTTTATCAGTGTATGTAGTGGATAAATACATTTTTAAATCTTGCGAAATATTATTTTTGGAATATCGCAAGCACTTATGGCTTCGCGAAAAGGAAAGATTTTAAAGTACACTCGAGAATAAAGACTATATATATTATTAATGTTTTATTTGAGCTTAGGCTGCATATTTAAATATTATTTATACATTGCATTTATTATTAACATTTTTTATAGATTTCTATCACTGCTTGTTCGATATAATAATAATAATTAATAATTAATAATTAAATAATAAAAATATAATAATATAATTAATAATAATAATAATTAATAATTAATAAATAATAATTATATAATACAATAGCTACAGGGAAAAGGATACATTGTTGGAATCCTTCCAAATATCAAAAATGTACCAGTATATGTTTTTTTAATAAAATAAAAATGGACTTATATTTATTTTTTTTGGGGGAACAGCTTCGAGCCAACAATATAAATTCATGATTATATATATAATAATATAATTATATAATATATATATATATATTATATTATATATATATAAATATTAAATATAATATATAATATTTATATTATATTAATATTATAATATATTTATTATGTTAAGTTTTAACGTAGAAAATTTAGGGGTCGAGCCGGGCGGGAACACAGGTGGGGGGACGTTTTCCATACCCACGGAGGGAGGGGTGGAGGAATCCCCCGCGTAACACCTCAAAATAACAAAGAGCGGTAGGTTCCGGAGGACCTCCCGTAAGAGGGGGGTAAATAGTCTCAACCCCTCGTTAGTTTACCCCGGGAAGGCGAGAGGACTCCGACCCTGCCATTCGGTTGAGTATACTTTTATACCCTTTGGGGTATTCTATAGTTAAAAACAAAACAAAAATCAATAATTTTAATAATAAGTCTATTTTATTATGAACGTAGTCATTTTTAATTATAAAAAGAGGTTATCTTAAAATAGGCCTTCAACTCTATTCTTATAAAATTATTGAACAATAATTTTTCATATATGTTTTATTTATTTATACTTATATATTTATATATTACATAAATATTAATATAATTATATTCCAGAGATTCGCAATATAAAATAATGTATATTCTACAAAATCTTTTCCCTGTAAGCATAATTGTAGTTATAGCTTTATTGAATTTTTTAGTTATTTTATTTTATTTTTAACCAATAAGCATCAAATGAAATTTAATTAATATTAACTCACCAGTAATAAAACTAAGTAATATTCCTTATATTTATCCACCAGGATAAAGCATGTTTATGTTAAGTGAAATTGCCAGAGTTAATAGAATTTTATGAGTTATATAACTTTTATTTAATTGATAAAAAATATAATATTTATTGTATGAGGATACAAGGATAATAAGGATAAAAATCTCAGTTATTTCACTAACTACACATTGTAAATGTACTATTCTAATCATAAAGTCAATTAGTTGGATTATATATTATTATATCATATATAATAATAATTATTTCATTTTGAAACATTATAAAGCTATATAATATATACATCATAAATATCTGATAAATATATATATACGCGCCATAGTTAAGGAGAATATAACTTATTCGTAGTAGGATTTGATTCAGATGCTATAAAATGGTTTTTCAACTTATCTATTTGCTAATTTTATTGAATGTAATATAACTTTTCTCGAACACCATCTCACCGTTGAGTACTAATATTCGAAATGACGACACCACATTAATGATATAACAAACCATATTGAGACATGCGGATATATCTTGGAAATCAGACAAAACAGACAAAGCCACATTTACACTCTATTTGTCACAATTGCACTTTTCTTGAACTTGCTATATCACAATAGAATGACGCATATACCAACTTACTTAACATCTACTTCTTGTATTTTTATTTTTTTTTTATTTTTGTCGTACACATACAGCGACATACGGCTGAGTCACCCATCCTTGGGTCGGAAAAATCAGACTTACAATATAGCTAACTCATCATAACTATAACTACACTCAACGCTCAGCCTATAAATACAATTCATCAACATAAGCTCACACTACTACTGCACATAACTATTCACACACATACTATACAACCATTAAACATAATAAGACACTTACCTACACATAAAGTATATATACACACCATACAATTAATCCACCCATAACAATAAGACACAATAATTACACTAACTACACCATACACACTACTAAATACTAAAACCCTAGATACCATCAGATATAACGGCTAAGACTTATATGACTAACTCACCAAGCATCAACTAAAATATAC
>JABUQX010104485.1:0-16604 GCA_015478945.1 Trachelipus rathkii | reverse complement strand
CAAAAGTGACATAATATCACGATCCTAAGCATCTGCCATGCAGCCCCAGAAAGTGCACTGTTAGCTAAAAACTTCCAATAGAAGATCGCAAAGTTCCACAAATTGCTTTTTTTTATCATTGTTAATTTTATTTAATTTTGAAAAATGTTTGGATTTTATATTTTAGGGCTCCGAGCTACGAGACAGAGGTACTTCGGCTCCCCCCAGTAATACCCAACTCAGACATCAGTCTATTAACACCAGAGCAGGAACAAATCATGGTATCCTTAGTAAAAAAAAAAAAATTATTGCAACCTTTTATCACTATTGCTTGAAATAATCGAAAAAAATCATTACTATTAGATATATAACGGTTAACTACCTTTTAAAGACAATTCATATATTATACATATTAATATATATATATATATAATTATAATATATTATATATATTATATAAATATATATAATATATATATATAGAATATATAGTATATATAATATATTATATATATAATAATAATTAATATATATACTATAATATATATTAATATATATAATATATATATATAATATAATATTATATATATTAGTTGCAGAGCCCGTATGCACCGCAACCGCACCCACCAGCTGTCAGCACCAGCACCGCACCGCAACCACAAGTTTTTACTTGCGCGGCACCCACCGCGCACCCCAAAACCGATTCCATAGTTGCCGCACCCACCAGCAGGTTGTCGCACCACGCACCCGCACCGCATCCGCACTCTCTTTACTATAGCCACTGTGACCTGGACAAACTTTATAGTGGTAAGGAATTAAAAGAATAACAAAGAATTGATAATATTTTATCACTCTATTTATTTACTTCTTACAACATAATTATTACATTATATATATTATAATATATATATATATAATTATATAATAATTATATAGATATATATATAATATATTTAATATATATTATATATATATATATATATAAATATATATATATATATATATATATAGAATATATATATAATATTATAATAAATATATTTTAATATAAATAATATGTAATATATTATATATATATAATAATATAAATATAAATAATATATATATATATATATATATAGAATATATAATTATATTATATATATATATATTATATATAATATATAATATATATATATATATTATATAATATTATCCTGTAGATATTTAGAATTAACACAATTTACTATATAAAATATATATAGTATATAATATATATTATTATCAATTATATATAGATATATATAATATAAATAATATATATATATTAATTATAAATAATATATATCCTGTAGATATTCTAATAACTAAAACTTATTGACTACTGAGTAGTATATATTATAATATATATATTAATAAAATATATAAAATATAATATATATATTAATTATATATATATATATATATAATAATATATATATATATATATATATCCAGTAGATATTTTAATGACACAGCATTATATATTATATATTATATAATAGTATATATTTATATATATAATATAATATATTAATATAATATATATACTATAATTAATATATTATAGTATATATATATATATTATATATAATAATATTAATATAATATAATTATATATAGTATATATAATATATATATATATATATATATATATATATATATATAAATAATAATATAAATAGTATAATAATAAAAATATAAATAATAGATAATATAGTATAATATATATATATATAATATTATAATATATATAATATAATTATATCTATTATATATATATATTATATATATATATATATATATATATTTATATAAAATATAAATTGAGTTGAAATAGAATATTTCAGTTTTTAAGAGAAAAAGATGGCTGGTCCTATCTTTTACCTGTCATATTGGGCATGAAGTCTTGTCTTCGATCGCTTAATAGATCGCCAGGCTTGAGAAATCTTCCCATTTCAACCGATGTTTGCTGGATAGCAAGGGAAAAACTATCTACTTACTAGCTATGGGACAAGCTCCTTTTCTTCCAAAATGTAAAATGTTCGAAATCAATTGTTCGTATATTCTTAACTTGATAATTTTATTTTAAAGTTCGAGTTATAATATATAGAATGACCTACAGATGATTCACTATCGCAGTCACTATCGCTAGACTTTTTAAGTAAATTGTCAAACATTGATACACGAGATAATATTTATATCATGGCTCAAAAGTTTTCGAAGAAAATTGTCTTAGATCTCCTTTCTAGTTAGTTGTTCACATAACGTCCGGTTCCGCATTTCATTATTTCCTTTAAAAAAGTTCTTATACCATAATAATAAGACTCCCAAGTCAGAATCAGAAATATTTTTTTCTTTAAATTTTTGTTCCAAGTATGTTAGCATAAGACCAAAGGGTTAACATAGGATTAGCTTTGATTACTCATCTTTGATTTGTTCTTTACCTTTCAGTTTCTATCAACTCTATCTTATAAGTGAGAGCTTTATCATAAACATTGAACAAATCATCAAGTATTAGGGTTATTACTTCCACACAAAATCTATGCTTCTTTGAGAGTCTAAATTCTTGCAATTCTCTAAAATTATTTTTCATTATGCTTATAGCCAGTGATGGAATGTAACTTCAAAGCTGAATTACTAACTGCTTGCTGACTGACAGCTCGATCCAATAGGTAAGAACTATTCACATCTTGTTTACAATCTCTTAATTTTGTTGACTTATGAAGTATTTTTTCTGAATGTATAGATTGCTTTTATCATTCCAACTTTATGGGGAAATCTCTGATAACTTGAATATTCGAATTAATTCAAAACAATGTTTATTAAATGTGAATTTTGTGGTTTGGAAAATTAACGCGGATCAATACAAAAGGTTCTATAGAGGCAGCAGGTAAATCTTTTTATATAAAATAATAACATAATTAATTAAAGTTATCTTCTATAAGTAACAGCAAAGAAGGCATTCTAATTAATTCTGCAAACACTTTGGATATGAACACCTTTTATCACTGTATAATTCATCACATGAATGAATCCCGAACAAAAAACACGCAATTCCAATTGACATCAATTGAGTATGTACATAGAACTATAAAACTCGGGACTGATTTGGTGCATGTCCTAAAACGAATTTATCTTAAAGTATAAATCTACCATCTTCGCACATGCTTACAAATCATACTTTGATGTTCTTTTCTCATTCAGTCTACAAAACAGTTTAATGATTGTTGCAATTAGCTCCTCGTATGTTCTAAATATATATATATAAATATATAATATATATTATAGATTAAATATATAATATATTTAATATATATAATATATACTTATATATAATATATTTATATTATAAACTAATGAACAACTATAACGGGGACACGAACGGGACTCGTTATTTCAAAATAATCTGTTCACAGGTAACTCTATGGACATAAAAATTCTAGGGATGAAATGAATTTTTTATTTTTGTTTTGGATATCTCCGTTATGAACTTCGGGATAAAAAAATACTTCACAGAACGTAACAACCTAACCTAACCAACTTAACACAACATTATTTTTTTTAAATGCACTATCTACCTGAAAATAAAATTATTTTTTCTATTCACCCCGTAGAACAATCTTTATACTGCCCATATGTTTATCTTTTTTTAAATTCCGAATTCCCTTCCTGCACCGTTACTATCACTTGCATTATATATAATATAGTAATATATTATAGAAATATATATATATCATATATATATATATATATATGATATATATATATATATATATAATATATAAAATAATATATATGTAAAACTACTTAACAGCCACCGTTAATACTGAAAATTATTAATCTTATTCATAACAAAACCTATTATAAAAGATTAGAGTTAACTGCAATTGATTTGTAAGCCATACATAATTTCTGATACTATTATTATTACGAATTCTTTACTGCTCTATATCAAATTCCAAATGATATATACTACTTGATGTGTACGGCTGACCTTTCTATGATTAGGGAAAATAAATTAAAATATACTCATATTTTTAATTTAATTAAAAAACAACAATTTCTAAAGTTTTACTAACTAAGCGTAACCTAACCCTAACAATCATAATCCTTAACCTAACCTAACCTAGCTGAAGCTAATCCTATACCTAAAAAAATCCATTGTTCCCCCTAGAACATCTATTACTAATCATAGTGGTCTACCTGGAAATTTTTTTTGAAGATCTACCCCGATTCCCTATCCGTTAAGTAAGTTGTCCATATATAATATTAATATATATAATATATAATATATATAATAAATAATATATATTATATATTATAAATATATAAAATTAATCTAATTATATTAAGTTTATATTATACATATATACATATATATTTATTTAATATTATAAAGTAAATTATAAATACAACTTACATAATATTTTATAATATTACTCAAAGAAAAACAAATAATCAATAACTAAATACTTACAAAAAACCAGGAGATTCTACCGAAAATTACTTAAGATTAACGGCAGCTGATTCCACAAAAGCTCGTTCGATTACCAGCATCATTATGGAAATTCATCACTTTTTTTCACTTTTGGAACAAATTTTAAAATTAAATTAAACAAAAGAACTTCATTTTCATTTAATTTCTTTTCTATTCTTGTAAATGGAATAATTTCGTCTTAAATGCTTCTTAAATGAAAGATTTTTATATTTATGAAAACACCACGATTTCTTTATCTGAGTTCCCATTTCTCATAGCAGTCGACAAAAGTTTTCCATTTGTAATGTTCTTGCTGCAAAGTATTTTGTGATGTTTCCTGAACAGACGTCCCACTCCATGAGGTTGATCCTTCTCACAGAGGAACATCGGAACTTGCTTGGCATAATTTCAGGAATTACAAGTAAATATTTTGATAGCTATATTTTGATCAACGTAGTTTTTTTTTGATAAAAGTTAAAATAAATATCAGAGATATTGTTATATATTATTAGTTATATATATATATATATAAAAATATATAGATATATTATATATATAATTTATATAATTTAATATATATATATATATATATATATATATATTAATATATCATATATATATTTTTAAAATTGAACTCCTAAAGACCCAGCACGCGCACCCACCCACCAAAAGCTTGGCACCCGCGCACCACCGCACCCAAAGCTTTCCACCGCGCCACCGCCACACCACCCAGTAACTAAAAAAATTCTCGCACCCGCGCACCGCACCGCACCACATTTAGACATTGCACCACGCACCCACCGCACCGCACCTGCTCCAACCCTAATAATATATTATAATATTATAATTATATATAATATATATATATATATATATTATATTATATAATAATATATATATATATATTATATATAATTTATATATATATCTAACTCGAATTAACGACATGGCAGTTTCTCTGAACACCACTAAATAGACTAACTATTGCTTATCTTTTTAACACTAGAAAAAAGACCACTCAAATCTCAAGTTGTATACGAACATAGTTGTGAGTTGTCACTACATCAATGGCGCACCCAAGTACACCAACAACAGTATTTAAATTACATAAAGTACCTATATTCATCCATAAAATACTGAATTCCGTTAGTTCCGATAGAGGTTCACTTTCCAACTTTATTTCCAAACTTAAATATAACATATCTGTCTTGGACGTAACCTTAAAATCTTAGAAACCAGTAAATAACGTTAAAAATATCTTCATAACAAATGCATAAAATATCGTCGTGTGACTTAAATGAATTGTTGATTATTGGAAAATTTGTTTATTTAAATAAATGTATCAGTAATACAACTTGCTATCTATCAAATAAAGCACATTTATACATCACTTATTATCGCCAGCGAATACAATGATTATGATTTATATTAGTTTATTTTATTATATATTATTATTATTATTGATATTATTATTATTATTACTTATATTATTATTATTATCATTTTATTATATTATTATGATTAGATTATTAATATAATTATATTATATTATTATATTATTATTATTATATTGATATTATTATATCTATATATCTATTATATTATTATTTGATATTATTAATTATTATTATTATTATATTATTATTATTATATATTTATTATTATATATATATTATTATTATTTATTATTATTATTAATTATTATTTATTATCATTCATATATATCATATATATTATTATTTATATTCATTATAAATGTCTCTTCCTGCTCTTCCCTACTTAGTTTTGTTGGACGATTTACGATGTAAATTTTATTACCATAAAATTCCAGTTCTGAACATCTTCAATATTTTCCATTTCTATGGATTCCTCTTCTCTTCTTCTTTTCTTCTTCTTCTCTTCTTCTTCTTCTTCTCTGCTTCTTCTTCTTCTTCTTCTCTTCTTCTTACTCTTCTCTTCTCTTCTTCTTCTCTTCTTCTTCTTCTTCTTCTTCTTCTTCTTCTCTGTCTCTTCTTCTCTTCTTCTTCTTCTTCTTCTTCTTCTTCTTTTCTTCTTCTCCTCTTCTTCTTCTTCTTCCTTCTGTGGTCTTTTCTTCCTTTCTCTTCTTCATTCTTCTCTTCTCTTCTTCTTCTTTTCTCTTCTTCTTCTTACTTCTTCTTTCTCTTCTCTTCTTCTTCTTCTTCTTCTTCTTCGTCTCTTCTTTTCTTTCTTACTATACACAAATGAGATCCAGCTTAACATATTATCAATTCCTGGCTCAATAATTATCAATGGGTGGGATCACTTGGTTGCTACAAATTATATCAAGATTCAAAAGAAATTTAATAAATACTTTTTTAGATAATTATCAAGATAAAAATATTCATTTATCACCACACCCACACACCCACACAACACACCACACACACACACAACCACACACACACACAATACTATATATAATAAATATAATTTATAAGAAAATATATATATTATATATATATATATATATATATATATATTATATATATATATATATATATACGAAATTATTAGAACAAAACATCTTTATTTCTTGTTTATTTAACAGTAAATTGATTGCTTTTAATATATTTGACCATTTATTTTAATATAAATGACTTTTTCTTAGTACGTGTCATTCATAACAATGAATAGTTAAGAAATCAGAGTATTATATATAGTACTGTACGATTTAATTAAGATTTATAGTGGCGAAATTGCGAAATCAGAACAAATGTCTTTATTTCTGGTTAATTTATCATTAAATTGATTGTTTTTAATATATTTGACAATTTATTTTAATATAATTGAATTAACCTTATAATAATGGCAAATCGTTGCAATCGTTTGAAAATAGTGAAAATGTTGTATAGGGTCTTATACTGATGGTTCCACCATCATTAATTACTCTTTTCGCCTTCTGTTAACATATTTGATCCTCTGCTGTTGTGGTTGAAATAATACATTTCAGATATATTACATTCTAAATAATTCTAATAACTATTAATATTGTAGGCTCTATTTCTAAACTGATAAATTTAATTTTATTCTAAAGATATCATACTGGAAGAGAAAAGCACCAAATAATGACATTGAACATGAAGAAGAATATAATCGAACATGTCGATTGTCGTTAACCTGAAGCCTCAGTCTTAGGACAGCCCTGTATTGTCGCAGTACATGAATAATAAAATTTTGCTATTGAAGGGTTTATATCCACCTTCTCAATAATTACCATTTTCACACAGTCAAACTGTGCTGAAAAAACTTTTCATAATCACTCATAAATTAAATCTTATAATGTAAAATAGAGAGACAACTCTATCTCAAGACTTACGGCAACAATAGGAAAGAATGTAAGAAGGAACCAGCCGTTTCAATGTTTCCTCCAGGGGAGTTTCATCAAGAAGTTAGTGACCATCTCTTTAAAAACTAGATTTTTATTAAATTCAGCAAACTGATGCAAAAATATCGGCTTTAGCCATATCTTCGATTAACATCAAATACCTAAGGCTTTTCAAACGAGTAAATATATTTATCAAGACCGTTTGTGCTACACACTTCCTCAAAAATAACTTGTCAAGGATTAAAGTAGGAGTTGGAAGGACTTAAACCTGATTAACAGAGAAGGAATGGGCAGATATTCGGGAGAGCGAAGGGCCTCCAATTAATTAGAAGGCTCATTCAGTTAATCAATTTGGTCAGTGGGTATTAGAAAATTTTTAAGTATCACCAAATGTAGCCAATATGTCTGACCCATCTTAAAGCAAGCTCCATTCAATACATCCTCCAAATGAAAAGGGGGTGGGCCAATATTTAACCAAATCTGGTTATATACAATTTATAAAGCAGTGCAATTCTACAAAATCCTCACAACCATGCCTATCACTCAAAGAATTTACACTGTCCCAAGTTTATTTATATTCTCTAAAGCCCTTTTTAAACCAGGTATTTCAAACTTAATATCAAAGGACTCATCAATGAGCAAAGCAAATGGAAACTGGTTTCTTCCAGGCAGATCAATAACAAAGGAGCTAAGAAAGAAAGTTTTTTTCTTTCGATGAAATAAAACTATGTATTTCATAACTAATACTATACAAAGTTTTCAAGTCTAATAGCTGCCCTGCAACTTTAGAACTAACATAACTTAAGTTCCGATCCAGAGTCTAAAGAGCTAACAAACGCATTGTTTACCCCCCTTGGTTTGCAATTCAAGAGTATGCAAAGACTGGAGAGATATTTTTGTTCATTTTCTGAGCAATTAATTGTAAAGGTTCTGTCCATAGTTGAACCGCTAAATTATTAGAATGCCCTCTGTTACATAAGCAGAAATATGAGTAAAAAGTTTACAATACATGCAACGTAATCTAAAAAGCCCCCTTGATTACCCGGACATTCTTCTGTAGCATGCTTGCACTCGAGCAAAACTTACAAATATGCAGTTGTCACAGCAGTCTGGCTTTTCTTCAATGCCTGTGTAAGACGGACATTTATTCATGATATGACCTGCCATGCGCAAAATTTACACGGAAGCTAATTAGCTGTTTCCTTCTAAAAAGTAAAATTTCACTTCCTGACTTTTGCGGTAGTTAAAGTTTTCAAGGGTACCTTTAGAACCATTGGGGGTGGATTTTTTCATTATTACTATGGCCCTTGTTTTGACCACCATTAGGCATGCTTATTATTTTTAAATTTATTATATTTAAAACTATTATATTTTTCATGTAAATAATTACTCTTGTGTCTGCCAAATTTACTATTCCTAGATTATTACTTTCATGGCTTGGCTTGTGACCTCGTGCATCAGCTCCAAGCGTCATAAAGTAGACGAATTCTCAACACATCATTGTATACTTGGGTATTAGTTAAATATTACGTATTAACAAATTATAAACTAGAGGTAAGTTAACTACGAGTGAACTAATCATTTTAAAACCGCAGTATCAGGAGCAAGGAAATCTAACCCGTAGGACTTTAGGTCATAAGCTAAGGCCTTAATCTCATTAAGAAAAGATTTCACCTCTGTTAAATTATCTTCAGAAGGAGGAGAAATGTTTAATAGCCTAACAATTATTTATCTTACTATGAAATCTGTCAGAAATTCATTTTAAGTTATATCTAAACGGTATCGTGTAATTAGACCTTCAGACTCAATGTTTAATCATTCATAGCCACATCTCCCAGATTACTTATCAAATGTATAAGCTTCTCCTCATTTATAGACAGGATTTCCGTCTATTACAGCTTTAAACTTAGACAAAAAAACGGGAAAATGCTAAACTTATCTGCTTCATCACCCTCAAACTTCCCTAATCTGAATATGGAGGCTCTTTTGCACATCCTAAAAGTTCAAACTAGAGACAGGTTCTATCATGATACATTAGAATTAGGCCTACAGATAGGTTAAGAAAAAAGGTGTTCAGAGTCTTCACTAGCAATAAGAAGGATGTATTAGGCTTTTAAGTGTCAGATAAATGGCAATCTTTCTTCTAAATCTAATTATAATCCAAACATATGTTACGCTCACTTACATAAAATTCATTAAGACTTTAATTAAGATATTTGACCAAAAACTTTTAGCTGTCTCTCAAAAGGAATTAAATAACCTCTTAATTCAGATATTTTTATCTTAATAAAAAGGACTAACGCTAGTTCTTAACCTAGCTATAATTGCCTCCATCCTTCTTTTTAAATCGTCTCGTTCTACAATGTGAGGATCATTAAGTAACTGGCATTCTTCCATATCAGCCATAGTGATAATATAAAAACAATGACTAAGTGATTAATATTTCTCAAAAAATCACTACGTTATATTTTACTCAAAGTATAGGCAACATACTCCAAGTATCAAGGAAATTCAAAAAGCTATATATAAAGTGAGTTATAATTAAATGCATGAGCTAATAAAAATTAATTTAAGATAACTCCTCTTTAAAATTCGTGAAGTTGTGGAATTTACCATGAGTATTGTAGATGTGAATAATCACAGCAGTTAAGTGAACTGCTCTACCCAAATAAGAGGAATTGTCTAGCCTAACTAGTAAATTTTCAACAAAAACAATAATATCACATTAAATTTAAATTCAACTGCTAAGGGCCTTAAGATTTTAAACTTAGGGTGTTGCCTTTTTTTTGAAGGCTTAAATTAATCAATAAAAGTAGTTGCGTTACTAGTTTAGGCCCACATATAGAATGCCATCCTGAGTACTCGGTTCAAAAACTTGAAGTAAGGTATAAGGATTTAGAGGCTAGAGAAGTGTTAGAATAAAACAGAAAAGATAGAATAGACCTAACGGCTAGCCCTACTAAATTCAGAATATAAAGTTAGACAAGCTTGAAAAGGACTTACATAAGTTTTTCTTAGACGATTTCCTCTCTCTTTAATAGGCAAAATATCTTAGGCCTAACTAGAACTTAAGTTTAATAATATAAAAGAATACTTTACTCAGTTTTAATGTATATACTTCAACAAATAGCAACATGCTACAAAGGTCGGAGATATATCATCTCACATTTAACTCAATTGACTGCTACATTTCAAGTGCCTCGTTTTTAAGTTTCAAAACTTTTTTGTGTTGCAAAATAAAATATATTTTTCAAGAAAGTCTCCAAAACACCCAAAATTGTGACAGATATAAGAATATGCTAAAATCTTTAAAAAAACATTTAAAAAACCGGTCGAAATCATTATTATTATTATCAATAATAAGTATAATACAGAATAAAATTTTCTAATAAATATAATATATATATATATATAATATATATATATATATATATAATATATATATTATATATATATATATATATATATATAATATATATATAAGTATATATATATATATATATATAGACTCATCAGAGAGAGAAAGGCTTTAATTTATAAATATGACGCAGACGTATGTACAGAGAAAAAGTGGTAGAAATGGAAAAAAGATCTTCACTCTTCAGTCTTCCACTTTCAAGTATCCAACTCCAAAGAGGTTGAAGAATGAAGTTGCGCTAGAAAGCACATACGTGATGTTGGATCTTGAGAACTGGGTGTTTTGTTTACTTTTTGGGACGAGTGAATTAAATTAATAAAATCGCGTTTTCACTAGAAAATTAAAACAATAATCATAAAAAAATCACTTTTTTTCGTTATTAAAAATTAAAAAATAACTATTGTATAATAAGCTAGAATCTTCAAAATATTCTTATTTAATACAAATAAAATATTATTCCAAACAGCCGAAATTAATTTAAATTGGATGGTAGCCAACTGATACTTGGACGACTCTGAAAGTCTTGATCTTAAGTTATTAATTAAATTTGTAAAATGAAAATAATATTTAAGAAGTTCAAGCTGGATACCAGACGACTTATCATATGAAAGCTGTAGTGATGTATCATGTACCTCCAAATACTAACTTTTGATAATAGCTTATTATAAAATCGTTAATTTAGTTTACATACAAATTTAAGCGAAACAATCGTAATCGCCATAGATATTAACGATCGTACTCGTATTTAAACTGTAAAGCAACTTCACAGAGTCCTGTACGTATTAATTCTGCAATGATTATCTTCTTCCACACTGACACTGAACATACTTCCACATCTACACTAAATCAGGATCAGCTAGTTCCGATGACGCAAAAGTCTTAATGTTTCACAATAAAAAATAAATATAAATTTCATGACATATTGAAAAAAATCTATGATAGCTATTTTTAATTCTTTCCTTTTATTCAATGTAACTCAAGTTGTTACTCTTCAATTATATATATATTATAGATATATATATTTATTATATAGATATATAATATAATATAATTATATTATATATATATATATATATAATATTATATAATAATTATATATAATAATATATATATATATATATATATATATATATATATATATATATATATTATTATTACAAGCAATACTTATTCATCTATAATGCACCTAAAAAGACTAACTGATTGATATGCTCGGAAGTCAATCTTTTCCTTTCATTTGAGCAAACATTGTTTAATAATATACTGTTCGTCTGACGAGACTGGCCCGTCGCATTTACAGGTAAATATTTCATTGTACATAAACATAGCAGTGAAGCATTTTTATTTACTTTACTATCATTCCAAATTTATTGGTCGCATTATCACTTGTCACTGATAACTGAATAGTCATTATGTAAATTACTCAGAAGACAATTGACTATGTGTATGCTCCATTTTTGGTTCCCCAAAAGACGAAAAATCTAAAAAACCCCAATTTCGGATATTTAATGCACGAATTGGGGTAAACAGGAACGAAAATATGGGAAGAGAGTTTCATCACTTCAGGCTGTCGGGAGAGGGGGAATTTATTCTGTTTTTGCCTTTAAAAAAAATTTTTTTTAAACATAGGCCTCGGCTGATATGGAAAAATATCAAAATACCCTATATCGTCTAAATAAAATATCGGCAAAAATATCGAATATCGAAGTCAAAATATCATATTTCATATATCGAAATTTTTGCCATCCCTAGAATCGGTCCGCTAACTTACGCGTATGTCGATGGGACCCTTTCCATTTGATATGAATGACTTCATACATAAATATTATTTATATTATACCGGTTAAGAAAGTATTTGTAAAATAGTATGTTCTTAATTAAAATTTAATAATAATGTTTAATCAAATACAAAAAATTATAAATAAAAGAGAATATTATCCTTTAATGTTTATTTACAATATTTATTACCTAAGATATTTCCACAATTCAGAAGCAATTTAATCTGATCTTAGTGTTTATATTTATTTTTAGGAAAATTTTTTTTATTTTATATTTTAATTTTTAATGTTGAATTATTTTCCTGAAAATAAATAAAAAATGGATATTAAAATCTTAAAATAGAAATTAAAGAGAAGATTCATATCAGAAAATACTCTTACAACAAAGCTCAACAGCCGTTGTTATAACCGTTGTACATAATTTATATATATACCTTCTACCTGTATACATTTTTATGTAAAGTTTTGATAAATATATGTTCTTTAATATAAAATATAATATATATATATATATATATATATATATGACAAATTATAGAATTCCACCGAACGGGAGCTCGAATCAAAAAAAAATTTTCACAGTAGCACTATGATACATAAATAGATTTCTAGGGTCGAAAGAATTTTTTTTTTTTTTTTACTTGTTCTAGGGCGAAATTATATAATACATATTGTAAAGTTATTACACGCAATTAGGAGGCCGAGCGACGAACACAGGGACGTTTCCATTACCGTAGGGAGCGAGGAACCCCGCGACACCCAAATACAAAGAGCGGGTTTCCGGAGACCCTCCCCGGAGGGGGAAATAGTTCTACCAGTATTCCCGGAGCCGAGAACCCACTTCTGCCATCGTTCGTATAACCCTGGTATTCTTTAATTACATTTCCTTACTAAAAATTTTACCAGGATTCAAAAATGTTATTCCTTTTCGCGTAGCTATTTGTAGTTTTTGAGATGTTTTTTTTTTTTTTTTTTTTTCATTTCGACCCTTAAACGTTTATATATCATAGAGGCTACCTGTGAAAAATTTTTTATGATCCGAGCTCCCGTTCCAGTGGACGACGGTTAAGTAACTTTACCAATATATATATATTATGTATATATATATATATATAATTATATATAATATAATATATATGTATAATATAATATATATATATAATATATATATATATAGCGTCGGGCGGTGTGACCAGGCCGCCTCTTTAGGAGGGGTGATTCGTCCACTCTAAATAAAACAAAAAATAATAAAAAAAAAAAAAAAAAATTTTTCACTCATTTATAGCCACGCGTAGTACTACAAAGTTTATTTAGATCATATTTAATTCTTGAAAGTTTTTATATTTTTAAAAAAATGTTAGAAATTAGGGTACAAATGTCCTTCAATAGAATTTCACTGTGAAAAATGCTGAGTTGTAAACTCTTATAATGAAAAATTGTGATCGATTTTAATTATTTTTCATTGATACACTCGAGTATGTTAGCTTAACTGCAAAGTAAATTTTTATCCAAAGTATTAGTGGCAAAAAAACGGGCCTAACTTGGGTCCGATTCACCCCGCGTAAAAATTGATGGAGGTGACTCGGCACCATTGTTTTCGTATTTTACGTAATATTATTACATTTTTATTACGTATATTAATTTAAATATAATAAACAAGCAGTTATAGTATGAGGAAATTCAAAAGAGTGAATGTTAAATTATAAGCATCAATTTAAAAGCGAGACAAAATTGGCGGAGGGTGAATCGACCACCTTATTTATCGTATTTTATTCAACATTATTGACATTATTACCTGAACGATTTTTAGTATGATGATAATTATTTTATTAAGTAAAAATTGAAATATAAAATTGAATAACATTACGTTGAGAAGACAATTTAAAACAGATAGTCGATTCACCCTATGTGCCGCTTCACCCATCCACTCAGGCTAAACTCAGCGTTATTCAAACTTTAATAAAAACTTTATTGCTGAGTTAGGTATGTTATGTATGCTTATGACCGACTATAGGGCTGTGATTTACAAAAAAAAAAAAATTTCCCAAAAAAGTGCATATGGGACGATAAGATGTTTAATTCCTGTAGAGAGACCAATTAGACCTAAGTGTGCGTTCCAGTTCACCCGCCCGATGTATTATAGCGCTTATATTTTACTTTTCGGCTAACCAGAAAAAAATAAAACTTAATAAGTATATTTCCCAACCTCCCTGATATTTTATGGGAAATTTAACGATATTGAATATATCTTGTAATCATTTAAATCGATTATTCGAAATCAATTATTCTAATGTAATAGCAATATATTTTGTAATAGATATATGATTAAATTACAAAAAATTTCAGATCAGGCTTCGGCTGTTTTCAAATCGATGTTAAGTGAGTGCACGGTTGTTCTAACTTGTTATATGGGGCTTATTCACTTTTCAGCGTTATAAACGTTTAAAATGAATTATTCTAATGATTGTGATATATAACCAAACGATTGGAGTTATTGCTAGTTTTTTTTTTATAGAAATTTTCAACCAATTTTGCAGAAAAGTTGCAGGTACTTACTTTAAAAGAATGTTCAATAGTAAGAGTTGGAGAAAATTTAAATTTACGCAATGCCACTTAGTTGTAGTAAAAGGTATAAAGTTTCCCCCAAAAAACTATTGGTTTGCCAATTGTATTATCATACAAAGATGAACTTTGCATTTTGTTTTATTTTGTACAAATATAACAGTAGCAAAGGTATCAATGTACATGGATTTTAGTCCAAAAACAGTTGTAGACTGGTTTAACTTTTTCTGTGAGGTATATATATATAATATTTTATATTATATATATATATATATATATATTATATATATATATATATATTATATTATATATATATATATATATAATATTATCTTACAGCTACTAAACAGTCTATCAGTAAAATTAGGCTAGGTTTATGGCACAGTGGATCAGTAAAGTTTAGGCTACCCTCAAAACAGGAGAATCATCAAAGCCCTCAAAAAAAGAAATATTTACCCTTTTTAGGGGATCGAGCCGTATGGGGGATGGAGGGGGATGTTTCATTACCCGGAGGTCATGGTCGGAAGGAACTTCGGGGACACCCAAAGACCAAAGAATGGAGGTTCCGTGAACCATCCCCAGTAGGATAGTCCTCCCTAGTCACCTAGACCAAAGAGACTGACCCCTCGATATGGGGCGCACTACCCGTGGTATTTCTAGTGATATACCCCAAAAAACAATAAATCCAAAATGAGTACTTTTGGGGCATTTATTCGCAACATTCTATTCGTACTCTATAAATCTCAAAACCATTTTGGACATTTGATACTAAATCAATTCAAGCTATTAGAGTTAGGAGTACTAGTATATATACTAATGACTATAGTATAAATTTATCTATATAAGTTCGATGAATGTTTATATTTTGTAGTATAAATATATATATAAATATTTATATATAATATATGGAGCATATATATATATTATATATTATGAGGCTTTTAATATATTTTAATTACTCTCAAAGACAAGAATTTATTAGCAAAATATAAAAAGGATATATATATAGTATACCGTAAAACG
>JABUQX010104484.1:37500-51455 GCA_015478945.1 Trachelipus rathkii | reverse complement strand
AAATTAACAACATATAGGTATCTATAATATATATATATAATTAAATAAATAATAATAATATATATATAAATAATATATATTGGTTATATATAAATATAATTATAAAATATATAATAATTATATAAAATATAATTATAAATATATATATAATTATATATATTAATAATTAAATATTCAATAATATATATATATATTATATATAATATATTTATTTATATATTATATATATATATATATATATTATAATATATATATTATAATATTAAATATTATATAAATTAATTAATAATAATAAATATTTATGTGGTGTTGAAAGACTGACATGGTAAAAAATGATTAACATCATTTTATAGACATCTATAAATAAAAGAACTAAGTTTCTATATATAATTTTTTACGATCTAATATAAACTGGGACTATTATACACTGGAAATTTTCAGAGTATAGTATTAATATATATATATATAATTATAAATAATAATATTATATATATATATTTAATATATTATATATAATATATATATATATATATTAAATATATATAATAATTGATTATATTATTATTGATAATTTATATTTTAATATTTAAATATTATAAATTATATATATTAATATAATATAAATATATATATCAAAATATTTATAATTAATCATAAATATTAATATTTTATAATAATATATATTATATATAATATAAATATATTATTTATTAATAATATATATTATATTATTTATAATTATATAGTTATAGTAATATTTATAATAATATTAGTATAGTATATGTATTGGATATATACTATAAAGCTTATTATATATATTTATATATATATTAATTTACATTTTATATTAAAATATAATATATAATTAATATTTATCTAATTAATTTAATATATAAATCTTATAATAGCATATTAATTATAAATATATAGATATTACACTAATATATAAATATAATTAATATCTTACAATGTTATATAAATATAATTATTAATATATTATTATATATATAAAAAACGATTGGACTTTTTGAATAGACTAATTTGTATAAACATTATCTCAATGCGTCCAAGTTTAATAGTAATAATCAAAAAACTAAGCTGAGTAGAAACTTTCTTGAATTATTTACATGCAGGCGGGTCAATCCGCGGGCATGAATACACAGGTTGATCTTATTGTAACTTAATTTATAAAGTATTGTTTGCAAATATGTAGGTTAATGTTGGCGCTGATTGACTTGTTCTAAGTGTTTAGAAAACGTTAATAAAAAACCTTATTTATTGACTCTACCTAAAATGACGGTATGCTTTTTGTAAATTTAAGAGAGTACTGAGAGTAAAGTTTAATAAAGGGTCCCCTTAATTAGAAGAATTTTATTGAGTTAAAGAGTGATTTATAAAGAATAGTCACTTGATTTTCAGAGGAAGTAATAGCTCGAGGGTTAGGAAGAGGCATAGGGGGTCTCGGAAGTAGAGACAATAATCGTTGGACAGGAGTTGGAGAACTTGGTCGAGATCTTATCTGAACCAGTTAGTTTATAAAGATAATCTTCAGGTCTAGTTGTATTTGACATTAGATGTCGGATGGTCTGAAGTATGAGAAATTTCTAGTGGGTTTGGTTTAAACCTTTTGAGTCAACGCACATATGCAAAGGTATACTCTTTATTGGTTCTCAAACACGAAATACGGAATGACGGAAACGAGGAAAAATAGATTTGAGATATACATAAAGTTCCTTCAACCCACCCCCTATATATCATATAAATATTGTGGAAATGAATTTATGAATTTGTATGGGTAAAATACGTAGTTAATGTGTAAAGGATAGCATTGATTGGTTTTAATTGATCCAGTCATGTATTGATTCCAAATGAATTTTTTTATTAAGTAGTTTGAGTAAATTTGGACAAGACAGTAAAATGTAAGGTAAAGCAACGTGAGATAAAGAAGTTGAATAGACGTGATCAGAAAAGATCAAGGAAGCAAGCTGTAATATTCTTTTCCCAATGATGGGTATTCTTAACTGAAACTTAGAAGAGATGAAAGCACAATCCGTGAAGGAATTAAAGAAATATCATAGACATGCTGGATAAGAGTTGGGTTTACATCACAATGCAATTTGAAGTCTCTAGTATCGGAAATAGGTAACTCAAGGGTGAGAGTGTCCTTATAAGTGACGTATTAAGAGATCGCTTGCTATAGGGCAGTGCGAAAAAATATTGGTAAAAAATTCAAGAATTAATAAGAGCAATCAAACAGATTGCTTACATCAATTGGATAGCAAACACTTAGGAGACTTATGGGATCAACTGGCTAGTTGGCCTGAATAATGATATACAAGATCATGCGCTGATTCTTTAAGGTAAGTGTGAACTTCGATACGTTTCACAAAGAAATAGATTATATTTGGGGTCATTGAGTCATAACTGAACATAAGACTAGTTTAGGAAGAATGAGTAGGAAAAGAATTATAGTTGTATAAATTAATGAAAGATAAATTATTTCCACTGAGTTAAAAAGGAATTAAGTTGATTAGTTTCAAATAGTGGGCTTGCGTACAGAGATTGATGTAGCGTAGGTTTAAGGAACGTTTGGTATGTATTATGTTTCTAGATGAGATGAGGCTAGTGTATAGTTTAAAGTCCTCTTTGTTCATTTTTAGTTAAATTAAAAGGCTAATAAAGGAAATTGGAGAAAAAAGTTGGCGTAGTATTGTAATCTGGTATTTTATTGGCATAATCTCGGAGCGAATTGTTAATCACCACTAGTGTTGGAATTTTAGAGTGATATGATGTGAAAGACATAATTATATAATATATTAATAACTGTTTGTTCTGATTAGATTTTTTTAAAGCCTTATACTATATCACCCTTGAATTTTTATAATGTGCGTATCACTTAAACTAAGTTATTGGAGAGAACTCTATTATATTTTTACTGTTAAGCTATCCCTAAAGTTAATCTATATAATGTACGAATTTCGCCTTTAATTGTTTATCCTTATTATAAAGTCGGTTATCATAATTTGAGGTGGATAGGCTTAATATAACCGCTAAGATAGATTAATGAATTTTATTGCGGAAAGTAAAGTTATTAACCTGTTTGATCTGGTCGCGTTACCAAAAAAGAAGTAGAGGACGTCTCCCGAACTGAAAAGCCGGCCGTTATAATCTTATTTTGACTGTGCTTGTAGCATGACAAGGTTATTGACACGCAGTAGTCTGATTTTTAGTAAAAACTTAAATAATAAAATCGAAATGGAGTCATTAGTTGATCCATTGGTGTAGCCCTTGATGGGTTGAAAACTCATTTAGAAAATGTATGGTTTCTGGAACGAGATTGGTAAGAATATCGAGTTTCTTTGTGAGTTGTTTTTTTCTCACACAAGTTGTGGTCTTGATATTGTTTCTTTTAATATTGGTTGAAAGGACTTCTTAACGGAAGATAGAGATCGGGAGTTATCTTTAAAAATGTAAAGTGATCATATCTCCAGTACGAATTACAAATACTAAACCAGTAGAATCTTACGATAATTCTTACTTTTATCATTTAATTAGATTGCTTTGACATGTTGATAAGATGATTAGTAGCACTAAGCTTTCATTAATGAATTCATTATTATAATTTTAGCAATTATATCTTTTAAACACTTTTCTAATTTCTAACATCTAATCCACACCTTTAAATGTATTTATAAATATTGAGTTTAATATAATTTGAGTTGTTAAGCTCTGTCTTTCGGTCAGTAGTTTTTAACTAAATAGGGTCTATATTACGATTTTGGTATAGTTAATTTAAGATCTTAAAATTGTAAAAAGGAGTTTAGAACTCACAATAACATTACATACTATATATGAATACTTGGGTCGTACTATTATATATTACTTATTTTAGATTACTTATGACTTTAATTATACTGTTATTTTTTATCTTTATTAACTAGTTAGTTTTCTATTTACTTATTATACTTAGTTAGGAATATATGAAATAAATATAGTTCATCATTGATTATTTCTATAGTAAAGTTTTTATTGAGTTTTCTATTATATATTTTATATAAATAATAAAACATGCTGGTTCTAACCCTGACATTATTTGTTTTGAGAGTGAAACATATTTTTAAAAGGTTTTCTTTATATAACAAAAGATGTAAATAAACTTAACTGAATCAGACTATATCTTAATTGAATTAATCTTATAGATCGACTAAAGATTATACTAGATTCTACGTCTAAACTTTCTAAAATTTAGAGTTTCTTATGATTATAATTATCAGACATATGGCTAATATATTTCGTAACAGATTCGTACATTTTAATAACACAGACTTATAGTTTTTTCCTTATCCATCAAGATTGTAGTTTCTCAACTTTAATGTATGAGAAATTGGTAAGACGCGATGCGTAAATGTTACGGTTGTCATTATCTTAAAAAAATTACAATCTTCTTCTACCTTTTCATTGCGTTGCGCTACACTGTCAACGGTGTACCACACCTGAGGTAGACTAATATAATAACGCCTATATATATATTTGATATTATCGCTGGTCAGCGCTGAATGTCAAAATATGGTGCATTATTCTTGCTTCTAAAATATAAATAATATAGATTTATAAATTTAATTATAATTTTGTTTTTTATACTAATTTTATCAATAATATTTTTTTTATTATTATTTATTTCATAATTAAAATTTACACTCTACCTAACATATATTGATTATATATATATTTATTTATTTATTGATACATTTATATATTATATAATAGGTATATTAATTATTATTAAGTAAATTATTTTTAGCGCATTAGCTATGATATACAATACCTCTTATCTTCGAAATATACTAGAGCATGAAGATCTAATAAATAATCATACTCTTCTCTTCTTCTCTTTCTATATATATTAAGATATTTATAAAATTTTTATAATAATATTATATATATCTATATATAATATTATTATATATTTAAACATATATATTATTATTATATAATATATTAAAATATATATATATGATATATTATATATTATTTATTTAATCTATATATATTATAATAATCATAAATATAATAATATTATATTATATATTATTATTTTCTATAATTTTATTATATTAAATTATTTAATTATTATATAATAGTATATTATATAAATATATTATATATATATATATAAAATAAATTATATATATTATTAATATTTATTATAATATATATATATATAATATTTAAAATAAATATTAATTAATATAAGAGGAAGAATAAAGTAAATTTTGCAAACATTTGTAGAGCAAATGGAGGGGGGGAGGGTATAAGGGGAATAGGGGAGAATGTAATGAGTTAATTGAATGTGGCTCTCGCAAGATAATAGATGAATAGTATTCTATTTGGATTGGGTTTGGATAAGGTTGATAACAATTATAAAAATCAATCCACCACGCATCTAGAAAACTAAGTTATTACTCTTATTAATACTTTTAGATTGAAACCAAGCTTGGTAAAAATTCTCGTCCGCTCTCTGTAAGACACTTGTGAGGTTCATTACTTTGAGATTAATTTCAAGGACAGACTGTATTTATTAACTCTTTTTGAACACTGATTTTACTATATATTGCAAATGTTTCATAGATAAATGATAGATAACGTATTCATTATTTGAGAAAGATAAAACCAATATTCAATAACAGATAATACATATAGAAAGAAAATATGATTATTAATTGACGACACGTATCGGCATTCAGTCATACTAATGATATTAAAAATTAACGTGAACTACATACGTTGAAGATCCTCAGCAGTGAAATAGGGCTGATATGTAATTAAAGAAATATTTGGTAATATAGATGATATCATTATTAAATATATGTAGTTTCTTTCTTTTAATATCTAATGAATTTAAAACTGATAAGTATATACTATGGGAAATTGGGATGATTTATGCATGAGAGTGCAGATATATAGTTTACCATCTATCGGACTGGTATTTAATTCAATCCAATTTGATACCAGGCGGAAGGATAATGAACTAGGAGTCTTCGCTGTAGTTTCACTTGATGTATTAGTAATATCACATATCGCTATCTGTTGGTATTTGTGTAATGGCCTGTTTCATTATCAGTTCCTTGTTTGATTCTAGTGACTTCTCGAGAGTGTTAGAATCTTCTGGGCCCGGTAAACGGTTATTGGGGATCTGTTCTATGACGGTCTTTTTCCGGCGTTAAGGCTTCACTGAAAGAGACATTCTATTTTAAGAGAGTAGGATATGATTCTATTAATCGTTAGATGAAGAAATATGGGGTAATTGCCACACACATTTTTTCAGGTGTAATGTGAAGATTTATCAACATGGGGATGAATTCTATGGAAGGATGCGATATGCCTCCGTATACTAACGTTTTCACCTATTTCATTTAAGTGCGGGTGTGATCTTCCTAAGAGTTTATATATTCTGACAAGTGTTATTCTTCTATGTGAATTCTCTTGTTGAATTGAGGGTGAGAGATTGGGTCTAACTCTTTTCTCACTAACACGGGATAGTTTGGCGGGGGGTTCTTTTGGAGAAGTCACATTATTAGGAGTGGTAACTAATGTAGGAGATTATTCTTGTTCATAAGTTAAAATTGTCACTTCTTTTACTGCTAAACTACATCGCTGTAATTTCTTATACAATATTTCACACATCTCTCACTATACTTAACCTTTTTTCTTCACGAGGTTGTTATGTCTTATACATAGGTTCCATACGGGGATTTGGTCGTTGCCTCAGGAGTCTGGATATGGCTCCAAGATGTAAATCCATTCTGAGGTCTGAGATAGAGGTGGGGGATTGAGTTATATGAAGAGTTGTAATTTAGCTATGAGTTTGAGTTGTATAGAGGAGGGGGTTGGAAAGTAGAATTAGAATGTCCGGACTGAAATTAGTGGCATCGTGGGAATTATTGAGGAAAGAATATCGGGGATGACCTTCTAGTTACTATGTCGGGGAAAGATCCTCTCACTTCACTATTTCTTGCTAACTATACTTCCACTTCTTGCTACTTTTTACTACTTCCTCGTCTCCTCTGATCTAAAGGTGATTACCTAGAGGTGTCACATTCCTATGGTGTTCCCTCTATTCTTTTCTTTTTTCTTCTTACTTTGGTAATAATTATAACATTTTCTTATCTAACTGCTTTGTGGGATGCTCAAAACTGTCTGTATCATAAAGTAAAAACTGAGTGCCGATCAGTGATCTTTTCTGCTGAGTCCGGAGAAATCAGACTTTATGCATATGGAGTCCACATGGACGGGAAATGTCGGCCTGAGTACTAATTAAACACATTACAATTTAATGTTTGGTCCTACTTAAAATCATCGGACAATGTATTGAGGCTCTATCGAATGGGAACAATTTCGAACTTTGATAAACGGCTTATTTGACCAGCTCTAATAGAAACGTATCTTTATTTTTAATGAAACTCTCCTTTTGCTTACATTTTTATTATGTTGATCTTTCCAAATAGATTTATTTTGTGGTATTCCGACTTATCATATGCCTTCTACTCTGGCAAACTTTATTATTAACGAATATCCTTTTTATAACACATATCAGTAGTCTAACCAATATTTTCGAGACTGATCTCATCTTCTTCTGATCTTATAGTTCACAAAGGGTGCTCTACCATCTGTCCAGTGGTATCTTTCGGTACTGATAGAACAATACTATATTATCTCTATGTTATATCAGACAAATAAGAAAGGTAGGGGAGTAAATAAGTTAACTCTAGTTTATAAGAAGCGAGCTTATAATACTCTGACGGCGATATTGAATTCTAAAGCGAATATGGGGAGGTTACGCTAACACCATCTAGTGTATCTCTATAAAATACAGTCGGCGTGTAGTATTATCTTTCAACGTAGTGTCGTAATGAAAGAATCATTAATCTGCTTTAAAGAGCTTAATTTTTCTTACATAAGCAGCCGTTCTGGGAAAGGCTTTGACTCTCAAGTAAAGAGAAGGTGTGTAAGGTTTCCTCCATTTAAGACCTTTCTGTAGATTAATTGAATAATTACTCTCTATCTTCACATGCTAACATTAGTAATCTTTAATAAACAAATGTAGTATATGTACCTATCCGTGCAGTAACCGGCACTATAATGATTAATTCTAATTAAACTGAAGGAAGTAACTGAGTAAACTGGATGTATCTCATAATACAATGCTAGAATACGCATAATGGAGCTCAACTATGCACTTTTATCAGGAAGCAGTAATATAGAAAAATTTTATATAAATATTAATATAATAGAAAATTGATTCCTGAGCAATAACTTATAAAACACAATGAAAATAACTAATAATCATTTTATTATTAATTTTAGTAAAGGAAAATGTAATTTCTTTATGATTTATATAGAGAATATTTATTATATTAAAATTAAATATTTCTTTATATTTATAATATTTAAAATATATTAATTTTTAATATTATATATAAAATAAAGAATTTATTACTGTATATATTGGACTATTGTTTAAAGGATTTTTTATGAGATTTAAAGATAAATAATTATCAAATAACTATAATAATTTTTGGTATGGGCTTATTTAAGATGATAAGTATGATTTATTAATAAATGTAAAGTAAAAAGTAATATGACTTACTAAATAATTATCTCAAAATTGTAAATTAGAATCCCTATTTTGTAAAATTATTAAAATCACTTTATGTATACAATTTAACTAATATCTCACTCTAATAAATATCAGGATATTAAATAATATCAATGAGAATATTTAAATAAAAACAAAAGAATATAAAAATTTATAGAAAAGGGTAAAATTCACTTTCATTGTCACCGAGTTACTTATTATTATTATTTTTTTGTTTATTCTAAATGTTATTGAATTATCAAGTTTAATTAATAGCACCACTTATATTTTATAATAAATATTAAATCCGAACTGATACGTAGCATTAGCATCGACTCTGCAGGAGTTGAGGCTTTCATGGATTCTACTAAAGTCTTGGACCAATAGAACTTCTTATGGGTGGACAGGGTGGTCAATAATATTTCAGAAGGGCAGGCAGAAATGATTTAGGTAAGGACCCCTAATAGCAATGGACTGCTGGCAAGTGACTAAACACCAGCACTCCTCTCACCAAGGACATCTTTCCTTTTCAGCATAGGCAGAATTTGTTGAACTTGTTCATAAAATATACAAAAATTGTGATGGCTACTCTTCCCCTAGTTTCTGCGGCTGTTATGAGACGAATATTATAGTACTTGGGGGCGTAGATGTATTTTGAGCGTCGCAAACGCATGGTCATAACATTAAAACTGCTTTGTAAATTTTTGTGACCTGACAACCTGAAAGACGCATTGGTTTTGCAGAGGTATTATATTTGGATATCTCTATGTCTTTGAAGAATCGACATTGAGGAGAGGAATTGGAGGAAAAATCACTTTGAGGAATATTGTAAATATTCCTCATTCAAAAATTTTTCAATATAACATTATAAATTTATTATATTAAATGCTCAAGGAGTAGCATAATAGAATGTACTATTGGAGTATTTAATATTAGTTATCCTTTGTGAATGTTTCTAGTCTTATTAGATTATTAGCGGGAGAGGTGCGTGACGTGCGGATACGTGCGAGGGACTTTGCATGCCGGACTTGCGATAGGCGGATGAAGTTTGATGGTTGAAATAAGTGTACGTGAGCGCTATGGCGGACTTGATGTTATATTTCTCTACGTAGGTAGCGGAGGTTGCGGCCTAGCGGACTAATACCGCACACTATAAAAAAAGATGAGTGCATAGCAGGGGCTGCCCACCTGCTGATTTATATAGTAATATATACTATTATATATAACAGAATATGATAAGCTTAAAGTATTATTTATACTATAATATATATATACTTATATATTATATATATATATATTATCGTTAACATTTATTAATATTATAATCATTATTAATATTCGTAAAAAAGTGGAAAAATATCAAGTTCCATATATATATACCATACATGGCTATAGAGGTTTAAAATTATATATATATCATATATATCATCACCCACCTTTCCTTCCCAAGAATGAGGGGTAAGGTGCGTAGCATGCACTGGAAACGAAAAGTAGTAGAAGATATGATGCGATTGAATGCTTCGACAAGAATAAGAGCCGACAGCCTTATTTAGTGAGAGCTCGTCGTCCGCAAGTCAGAAAATCACCCTAGAGCTTCACAGGACAGCGACGGACTCTCACTATGGCAATCTTGTAAATGTTGGTTCATCCCTTGGCCCAGGTGGGCCAACAACCACCACCCTCAAAACGCCGTCATTCCACCCTTTTATGGCCATACCTTTCTCTCGCATCTCTAAACCTCAAATTTCTCAGCTCCTCCAGGCATTACCTTTACTGACTCAATTTACTTTTCTTTCGGTCTCCCAGCCGGTCGATCACCAAAGCACAATCACCACTTTACATCCGCTTAACGCAATCAACGTACCTTATTCCACTTCCAATCCTTTGCTAGCTACTGATGGGTCTAAAACACATCCTTCACGATTAACTTTCATTATTCTCTATTTGATAATTCTTCCCCCAATTAAAAAATCCCTTCTTCACACAAAAAACTCTCTATGGAACAGTTTCATTCCTCATGTATATATCAATTCTTATCTCACACGTAACCACATCCCTAAGCCATTGTCCATAATCTGAACACATTGCACTTTAGATCTTTACCTCTTTATTCCAGACCATATAGTCTCACTACTATACACTTAACGCAGGTAACAACATACCCGTCTGTAGGACAGCGCACTCAAGGCTTAGCCCCTTTACATCCACACCGATTTATTTTCACGCAGTGCCACAAATAATCACTGTTTCGAGTAGTAGTAGAGTGAGTAGTGTAGTAGGTTAGTTAGTAGTAAGTTTTTACACTTTGTAAATGTAATTAGAATATTTATAATTTTAATTTCATGGAGTGTCTGTATACGTGAATTTTATTATATACTATATTGGGGAGTACAAGTTCAATTATTAAATACCTCATTTATTAATTAAAATATAATTTATTATTATTCATTATGATATATACCCTAATATAATAAAATACATTATATAATAATATATATATATAAATATTTGTTACTATTATAATTTAGATACTATAACCGGAGGCGGGCGGGGCGACGCACGGCGCGGCAATTCAGAATCGGCGCGGCGCTTAGAATAGGGCACGGTGAAGTAACGAATAAATTCATTGCGGTGATGCGAGTGTGGCGGGGTTAGAGAGTTGTATTAAGTTTCAACCCACGCCTCGTAGACAACTAGTAAATACGTTGTTGGGCCTAACCTTTGAAAACCTCGTGAATTCATATATCAAAGTGTCAAAATCTACGAAGTTAAGGAAATCTAGATCACATGGCAGGACATGACTTGAATTTCTGTTTGCAATGATTTAAGATCAGAAATATTCAAAAGCGGTCTCCCGACGACCTAGAAATCTCAAACTTTGACACATCAACTGTAAAAATCCTAATGTGTAATGATAGAGCGAATCAAAGTTGAAGAACTCAACACCTTCTTGCAGAGGGCGTAAGCGTCTGAAGAAGGTGACACAGTAATTCTGACATACCAACTATAATGTATTCGGCAAATTTGAGGGAGCTCAGGAAATTATTACCTCTTCAAGTATAAAATGATTGGCATATCATATATATATATAATATATATATATATATAGTATATAATATATATATATATATATATATATATAAATATATATATATATATATATATATATATAGTATTATATATATATATAATATTATATATATATATAATTCGAAGGATGAAATGGGTAAAAAAAGGCAACATTGCACTAACAATTGATAGCGAGAGAGATAATACCGAATGAAAAAGGTAAATTATTATTATTGTTATTATTATTATTATTATTTTATTATTATTATATTAATTATTATTATTATTATTATTATTAATTATTATTTATATTATTAATTATTATTATTATTATTAATATTATTATTATTATTATTTTATTATTATTATTATTATTAATTATTATTATTAATTATTATTATCTGTAAGCCTGTGAACGATGTCAAAAAACTTGAATCGGTGAGTACCGTAAGATTGTATGGCCGAGTAGACAGGATCGCAGCTTACCACGTTGGTATATGAAAACTTCCAAAATTGATAGAGGTTCGAATTCTCTTCAGAAAATTTTAAATCAGTGATATATCATTATATATATACTATATAATATATATATATTATATATATAGTATATATATAATATATTATATATTATATGGGTTCATTCATGAAATTGGCATACTGTAATTTCTAAACAAACTTGGCGATAAATTTATAAATTACTCACAATTGTTTTTCTGATTTTAAAATTTTAAAAATAAAAATGTAAGAATATTATTTTCAAAAAAATTTCCTTTTTTCTTGACAAGTTTTATCTCCTGTCAAGCTCAACTATTTTCTTTGTTTTTAAACCAAACGGTTTCTTTTGAGAGATGTTGCTCTTCGCTTTTGGGATTTCTTTTACTTTTTCCGCTTTCGCGATTTTCCTTCCGTTTCTTACTTTTCTCTTGCCGGGTTTTAATATTTTCTTTTGCGAAGACTTCCAGATCATATATATATTTATATATATAATATTATATATATATATATATATATATATATATATATATATATAATATATTATATATATATTATATATATATATATATATATAATATATATATATAAATATATTATATATATAATATAATATATCAGAGGCGACTTCCTGCACTCCGTGCTACTCGTCCTCACGCACGAGTTTAATATTATAGAAACGATCTATTTGAAAATTTCGTGATGTTACGTTAAATTTTCTATTATTTTTTTTGCTAAAGTTGTCAAATAAATGAAATTATTTATGCAAAATTAAAACCGAAAAGTAAGATAACCGCTATTAAAATAACGCTTTTAAAACCACTAAAATTTCGGCAGTTCCATCGCCCATATCGGTATGGCGGAGACGGTATCTGGTGAATTTAGATTGATTTTAAAATGTTAAAGTTAAATCCTGGAAACGAACTACCACGAAATACGTTAGAGAAAGAAAACGTTTAGAAGGAAGAACTTATTATATATATATATAATCATATATATATATATATATATATATAATATTTATATAATATATATATATATATATATATATATTATATATATATTATGCTGACCTCCCCGCCCCATCGTTCAAATCTATCTTTCTCTGTCTCCATACTAATACTTTCCCTCAGTGTTGGAAGCACGCACATGTCCAATCTGTTCCGAAAAAAAGGAAGCCGCTCTGATCCTTCTAGCTATCCCCCTAAAAGTCTCACTTGTATTCTATTTAAGATCTTTCAAACCCTTATCAACTCTCATTTCTTAGATCATTCTGGAGTCTCATTCACTTCTTTCTGATCGCCAGAACGGCTTTCAGCGCTCGAGGTCTACTGGCGATATACTTTCCTATCTAACTGATTTATGATTTTCCGTCCTCAGGAACTACGGGGAGACTTTTGTGGTGGCGCTTGACATATCCATGACATTTGACCCCGGGGGGGGGTTTTTTTTTTTTTTTAAATGGGGCCAAAAAAAAAAACGGCCGGGGTTTTCCAAAACTTGGGTTTCTGCTCTCCAAGCTGCCTCTCTTTGGGTTTCCTCCTTCTCTTTGCTTACTATGTCTAGTTTTTCTTTCAAAATCGGCTCAAAATCGACTGTTGTTGATGGGGTGACTTTCTTTTTCTTCTGTCAAAAGTGGTGTTTCTCAGGGTTCTGTTTATCTCCTACTTTATTCCCTCTTTTTCATTAATGATCTCTCACCTGCACATCTAACTCTATCCATCTCGTATGCCGATGACTCGATCCCTTCATTCTTCTA
>JABUQX010104484.1:0-32500 GCA_015478945.1 Trachelipus rathkii | reverse complement strand
CGCCTGACTAGGGAGTTAACACCGAGCTCCGGAAGATAATACGGATTTTTCATAGGTAGCACTGCAACGTTCTAATGACGAAGACGCGTTTCCTAAGGGTACGAGTACCCCCAAGATTGGAAAACGTTTTTCGTAGGGTTCTCGGACTTATGAAGGGCAGGAAATACAAGAAGATGTCATCTTCCTAAAATCGTTAGATTTTGACGCTTGATGTTCATCTATGGGTTTTTTGGGTCGGGGAACCCGATTGAGGGTCAGTGGCAGTGATTCGAAAGACCCGATCGATCAGTCCATGTCAGCAGCTTGACTTGCTTAATGTCCTCAACTCCGGAGGAGTTTGGCTCGTTAGCTCAATGACGGAAGGCGAGTTTCCAAAGGTCGAGTTCAAAGGGGATATTAACGTCTTCAAGGTCGAGTTCGAGGACGAAGGTTATGCCCCAAGGGAAGGCAGCGTTTTCCAAGGTGATCGGTTCGTGTTTCGAGGTGTAAGTTTTGATTGTCAGTCAAAGGCTTATGCCCCCGACAAATAATCGGAGATTTATTTCTGATTATCCGTTCGGTTTAATCGGGGATCTTTTTATCCGCAAAGCTATATTAAATTCATCTGTTTACTCTCTCCCCCACCATTCGGGTTTCTGAAATAATTTTGTAAAAAATATAATAATCTGAAGAAAAAGGACAAAATATAATGGAAATTAGAGGAAGGAAGAGTGATAATGAATCAAGAAAGATACAAGAAAGTACATGATACTTCAACTCTTGTGAATTTTAATGGAAATATAAATTGGAGCTCACAGCAGTTGAGGTCACATGTAGTTTAAAAACCGCATCAGATGCCATTACGTTGGTGAATAAATAAGAACCATGAAATTGAGGAGTTGCATCACATGCTCAGGGAAGAGAGAATGAGAGAGAGAGGAGAGGGACATAACTTTGATCGATCAGAAATCTAGCGAGAACACAATGACAGAGAGAGAGAGACACACACACACACACACACACACACACACACACACAACACACACACACAGGACAGACACCAGGAGAGAGAGAGAGAGAGAGAGAGAGAGAGAGAGAGAGAGAGAGAGAGAGAGAGAGAGAGAGAGAGAGGAGAGATGAGAGAGAGAGAAGAGACACACCACACACACACACACTCACACCACACACACACACAACACACACACACACACACACACAGGGCTGCGGAGAGAGCGAGAGAGATATAGAGAGAGAGAGAGGAGATGAGAGATGATGAGAAGAAGAGAGAGAGAGCAGAGACGAGAGAGAGAGAGACACACACACACACCACACACACACACACACACACACAGACACAGAGACACAGACACAGGACGAGAGAGAGAGGAGAAGAGGAGGAGAGGAGAGAGAGAGAGATGAGAGAGAGAGAGAGAGAGAGAGAGAGAGAGAGAGAGAGAGAGAGAGATCCTTCCAAAAGGACAGGAGAAAGTTTGAGTTGTGTGTTTTCGAAGAAGGTGTTACAGTTATTTGAAAGAATGTCTTGTAGAAACATGAATGAACTGAGTTTTTGAGTGACTGAAAACAACGTTGCTCTCAATACCCAATTAGAAATTCGAGAAAGCTAAAAAAAAAAAAAAAAAGAAAATTAAGTAGAATAAAGTCAGCCACGCAAAGAAAGGAAAAGAAAAAATAAAAAAAAAATAAAAAAAAAAAAAAAAAAAAAAAAAAAAAAAAAAAAAATAAAAAAAAATAAAGAAAAAAAAAACACAAAAAAAAAAAAAAAATAAAAAAAAAAAAAAAAAAAAAAACGGTCAAAAGTTATTTATAAAATTATTATTTTTCAACAATAAATACTAAAGTTGTGCAGGATTTAGTGCTACCAGAGGATTGTCTGATTATGTGTGCTCTGACAAAAGCTTAACAACACTGAATATATATTAATTGATCCTATTTCTATACAAAACAGATATGAGATATACTGAATGCTTCATACTAATATGTGGTTTTTTGGACATGTTTTTGAAGGGGTCATTAAACTACTTATCAGATGAAAAGAAACTTATTTCTATCCTTTAACAGATATGAAATCATTAAATATTTCCTATTGATACGTTGGACTTCTGAACATGTTTCTGAAGGTGTTCATCAATTACTTTTCAGACGTAACAAATATTGCTCATATCCTTCAACAGATATGAAAGGCATTAAATCCTTGATTTTAATTTGTGATGTTCTGAACATGTTTCTGAAGGCGTTCATCAACTAGTTATAAAATGTTACGAATCTTATTTATATTCTTTGACTATATAAGGATCATTGAATACATTTTAATGATATATTGGGCTTCTGAAATATGTTTTTGAACACGCCCGTCTACACTTTATCTGATGCAACAAATCTTATTTTTATTCGTAACATAATATTATATAAGAAACAGAGACAACGAATATATAATACTGACATGGGCACTTCTGAACATATTTCTTAAGCCGTTCGTTTAATATCATGATATGATGTAGCGAATCCAATTACCACCTACCATTTAATAGGCATATGAAGTTTGTGGGATTCCAAACATGTTTCTAACCCCGACCATCTAGATCATATTAGGTGTAAAAAATTATTTCGATCCATAAGAGATATGAGATAAATCGAATATATAAATTGATATTTGGGCTTCTTGAACATGCTTTCTGAGCTACCCGTCTACATCTTATCAGATAAAACAACCTTATTTCTATCCAAAACAGATATGACGTGTATTAAATACTTAATACTGATATGTGGATTTTTGAACATCCTCCTGAAGACACCAATCGCCACCTCAGAAGACGTAACGAATCTCCTTCTTGATTACAGTTATGCCAAACAATGGAGCAGAATAACAGTTGTCTCGAATTCTGAAAAAAGTAAGAATGCTTGAAATATTTTAAATTCAATTATTATTATTATTATTATTATTATTATTATTATTATTATTATTATTATTATTATTATTATTATTATTATTATTATTATTATTATTATTATTATTATTATTATTATTATTATTAGAAGTAGTAGTAGTAGTAGTAGTAGTAGTAGTAGTAGTAGTAGTAGTAGTAGTAGTTGCTGTAGTAGTAGTAGTAGTAGTAGTAGTAGTAGTAGTAGTAGTAGTAGTAGTAGTAGTAGTAGTAGCAGTAGTGGGATATTTCAAAAAGGCAAGAGAAGCATTCAACGGACTGTATTTTCGCATTCTAAAGCTGCAAAGCTTTTCTCTGCTTAATTTTACATCCTTGTTTGTGTCGCAAGAAAGTCAATTTTGAACGCGTTGCCTGCAATGAATCTTGCCATTTGCCATCAATATAATACAAGGACACGTAACATATCAGTTTGACTTTGAATTTTCTCCTGACGAGTAATACTGGGGACGAGGCATACCATTAATATCATCATTGTTGTCATTGCCTCAAACTCCAACTTTTTTTATCCATCTATATCTTCGTAAGCAAGCAACTCTTACATTCTTCTACCTTTAACGCTTTTGGTGAATTTGTTTTTGTGTCTTTCTTGAATGGTTCACAATGCTTTTCTCTCTAAAGAAGTTTTTAAAATGTTAAAGGTTTACATGCCCCTTCAAAATATACTATATTATATTATGTAGTTGTCTGATTTTGTTTTGGGTACAACGCATGCATTTGGGGTGATTCCAAACACACGATGACTTTCCTGAGAGAATAGAATCTACAGCTTTCGCCATTTTGATTCTCCCTCTCTCAATGACCCTCTCCAACCTCCTTCTGCTCTTCGACTTTGAACCTTTGTATCATTCTTCTTATACCATCCCAATTACAACTGACAATGACCGAAATTCTTTAGTCACATAGTTCCTTCCCCTGAATAAGAATCTTGTGGCATTACTTTTCACAAATTCTCATCTAAGCTAAATCCGGAATGCATTTTACTAGTACAGTCTTTAACACACTTCTCTTGAATTCCACACTTTCAAGCATCGTGATTCTGGTCACGATGGTCTATGATGTGGATAACAGTTCGACTTCTCTTCCATTGATGGATGTAATTTAAGCTTTTCCAGTGTTTTACCAATAGAGGTTACAAAAAGAAAAGGAATAAGCTCACGAGTCCTCATTTGCCCAGTTAGTGATACTTGATACTAATCGATAGATCAACGGAGAGAGGTTTGGTATTATACTTGCCAACTGAATTTCCTAATTTTTATGCTCCGGAATAAACGTTCGTAGTAACATCCAGTCGACAATACTGCTAAAACGATTCCTCTTCATAAATAACATAAATAAATAAGATAATAAATCTAAAAGAAAGTCCACACTCTAAAAAAAAATATCTCGACGAAAATATGACAAAAATGTTACCACGATTTTTTCAATTATTTTCTTATAGGAAGAAATAAATTGGTGAAGCTACTTTGTTATATACTATATGTCTTTTTGGCGTTGAAAATTTTGCTAATCGCATATGCATACCTCTCTTCCTACCCTTTGTTTTTGGTCTTGAATATTAATATCTACTTTTTAAAACCAATTGAATGGTGCACTAGAACATAAATCTTTTGAAATGTCACACTTCTTTTATATATATATATATATATATATATATATATATATATATATATATATATATATATATATATATATATATATATATATATATATATATTTATAAAAAAAAAATATATATAATATATATATATATATATATAATATAATAATAATATAATAATATATATAATAATATAATAATAATAATATGTATTTATATGTTTATATGTAAAAAATTGTATTGTAAAAATATATATATGTTTATACATATATATATATATGTAATATATTTTTATATTTAATAATAATAATATATATTATATATATATATATATTTAATAATAATAATAATAATATAATAATAATAATAATAATAATAATATAATAATAATAACTAATAATAAAAATAATAATATATATATATTAATAATAATATAATAAGAATAATAATAATAATATATATATCAATAATAATAATAATAATAATAATAAAAATATTTAATAATAATATAAAAATATTTGTTTAACATATATATATATATATATATATATATATATATATATATATATATATATATATATTGGTATAATGCAGATACTTCCATAATTTTGAAAAAGAAGAAAATATTTTTACCATCTTTGTATGCTTGCAATATAGATTATTTAGTTAGTAAAAGGTAAGTAAGTATTTGTACCAATAATTTTCGTTTCTTTTTAATAATAATAATAATAATAATAATAATAATAATAATAATAATAATAATAATAATAATAATAATAATAATAATAATAATAATAATAATAATAATAATAATAATAATTAAAGATAAATGCAATAGCTAATTTCTTTTTGGATTACCGCTTAGAATATATGCTGAATTATTTCATAAAGCGCCCGGTTACTGTTAACTCAGCAACGCGGAGTTCCAGTGTTCGAATCCCGCTGATGGAGAGTAAAATCTTCTGTGACTCATTCATTTAAAATGGGGGCCAGGCCTTTGAGTACTCAGCAATTATGGGATGAGAAAACCGGGTGCTTTAAAAACTACGCTTGAAGCGTTCTTTTTAGGGGACGTGGATGGCTTAGTGGATAAAGCGCCCGGTTACTGTCAACTCAGCAATGCGGAGTTCCAGTGTTCGAATCCCGCTGATGAAGAGTAAAGTCTTCTGTGACTCATTCATTTAAAATTCATTTAAATTTAAAAGCCATGCAAAAAATATTATTTATTATCAATAATTTTACGATCAGACATTCGCTTTTTTCAGAAATTATCAGGAATTTTGTATAAAACATATATATATGTATATATATATATATATATAATATATATATATATATATATATATATATATATATATATATATATATATATATATATATATATATATATATATATATATATATATATATATATATATAACTAATATATATATATATATATATATATATATATATATCAGTTCTCTCTCTCTCTCTCTCTCTCTCTCTCTCTCTCTCTCTCTCTCTCTCTCTCTATCTATCTATCTATCTATCTATCTCAACACACCCATACACACACACACACCTACCTAAACACACACACACACATGTACATAACTTTTCAGAATATTTTCAAAATATTAAGCAAAATTTATCTTTAAACGATATGCGGGGAGGGGAGAAAATACTGTTGTATTTCGTGAAAAATGTAATTTTTTTTCTTCATTTATTAACTTTTATCTTTTTGAATATTTTTTAGGAGATTTTCTGAGTTGATCGGAAAATATTATTTAGCGGAGCAGTTTGTTATCCTCTGGGACGATGATGCTATCCAATACCTAAAACTGGTAGCTATCTTTCTTTGCTATAACATATGTTATGTTACGTTATGTTATGTTATGTTATGTTATGTTATGTTATGTTATGTTATGTTATGTTATTATTATTATGTTGTTATGTTATGTTATTATTATGTCGTTATGTTGTTATGTTATGTTATGTTATGTTATGTTATGTTATGTTATGTTATGTTATGTTATGTTATGTTATGTTATGTTATGTTATATATATTATATTATATTATATTATATTATATTATATTATATATTATATTATATTATTGTATATTATTATATTATTTTTTATATTAGGGTATATTGTATTATTTTATACTTTATTTATATTTTAAACAGAAACTCTGGATTAAAGCTGGTAACGGTTCCTAAAAATGTTCTCGTAATCGAAATGGCGCTAATCGAACTTAGAGACCTAAACGATATTATGTAATTAATCATTAATTTAAAAAAAAAAAAAAAAAAAAAAAAAAAAAAAAAAAAAAAAAAAAAACTTATTTTATAGATAATTGAGCACAAAAATAAGTAACTCGATGAATAGGATATTTTATTCTCTTTAATCTGATACGAAATGTACGAAAAAAAACTAGTTTACTTTTTTATTCCTATACAGGATTAAAGAATTGCTTATTATTATAGATTATATATTATAGAACTGAGGAATAATAGCATAATAAAATATAATATGAATGAAAATCATATTGAGCGTTACATGGTAAATCCTCTCTGTTTTTGTTTTTTTGTTTTTGTTTTTGTTTGCTTGCTTGTTTTTAATTTGGTGCTAATGTCGAGCATTATAATATGTTATTTTACTATGGGAAAAAAAAACAGAATAATCTTTTTAACAACCGCGTTTACTAATTTGGTGCGCTTAATTTGATTTTTTTAATGGAAAAGAATCTGTTGAATTAATTGAAAACGAATTAATCAGTATAGTTAATAGGGGATTTTATTTATTATATTATATTATATTATATTATATTATATTATATTATATTATATTTTATATTATATTATGAACTTTTATTACTTGCTCCTATTTTTACCCTTTTTTAATATATATATATATATATATATATATATATATATATATATATATATATATATATATATATATATATATATATATATATATATATATATATATACTTACTCCTATCTTTATCTATATATATATATATATATATATATATTTGAATTTCCCATTTCAGGCGGGATCTCAAAAGCTCTTTAGCTCCAGACAGAAATGGCTAATTGTGCTCAATAAAAACAAGACTCTTCTTAAACTTAGAAAGACTCTTTCTCATATTCCTTTCTACATCAATTCTGAGGTACTAGAAATATAACACGTAATATACAAACCCTTTTGTTACGTTGTATTTACTAATAATTTGTGTAATAAATTATTTTTAATAGGGAATGCAATATATATATATATATATATATATATATATATATATATATATATATATATATATATATATATATATATATATATATATATATATATATATATATATATATATATATATATATCCACATAGTTATTAATTTACTCTTTTATCTCAGAGAAGCGCTTGGAAAGGGTCACCCAATTCCTAACGAGGATTTTTCATAAAATAAATTTTTAATGTTTAATAACCAAGTGACTAAAAATACTTGTCTTAATTATGGTCTAGTAAGGCTTAGCTTAACCTCACTTGTTATACCTGAAAAATTTCTTTATATTGTCATTCGAAATATAAGTAGCAAAAGATGATCTTAGGTCTCTTAAGTCTTAGGTCTTAAAAGTCTTAAAAGTCTCAAAAGTATTAAAAGTATTAAAAGTATTAAAGGTCTTAAAAGTCTTAAAAGTCTTAAGTCTTAATTCTTGAGTCCTGAGTCTTAATTCTTGAGTCTTGAGTCTTAATTCTTGAGTCTTGAGTCTTAAGTCTTGTCCTTAGTAATTCTGATTTCTAAATTAATTTTGTATCTTTGAATTTTTGTTTAGAATTAAAATAATATTTTTATTTTAAAGAAATATATATATACCTTTGCTATTTTAAGTTTTTATGTACTTTATAAATTATTACAATAATTACAAATACAATAATTACAGTTTATAATAATTACAATAGTTTTACGATATATAATTATTGGTTTTCAATCGTTAAATTTGATTCATACCAAAAGCTCTTTATTCTAAATGGATATGTGCATTTTTTTTTTTTTTTTTTGCGAAGTTCAACCCCAAAACTGAAATTTGGGAGTAATTTTAATAATTTTAATTTAATTCATTCCACTCAAAAAGAAAAATGTTGTTTTTGATGAACTCTGAAACGTTGATTTTGAGCGTTATTTTGTCTTTATCTGTTTGTTATTAATAGCCATTTGAAAGAAAAACCAGTTTCCATACATTTTTTGATTAGAAGTCAAAATCAGTCAGTTGAATTGACCTCAAAATTGAACTATAGATGAAAAGGTCTTGCAAAGAAATTATTCTATCTAACACTAAATCGAATTGATTTTTTTTTATAAATAAATAAATAAAAAGAAAATAATAAAAAACTAATAAATAAATAAAAATAAAATAAAATTTTTAAAAAAATACGTGTTTTTTTTGGCAATTACTTTATTTATTTTCCTTCAGATCAGCAATAAATTTTTTTAAAATGAATGAAGAATTTTTTTTTTCATTTTTTTTTTTTCAGATAAATAAAAAATATTTGTATATCTACGATTTGTATATCTAAGTAGATATACAATTTTTTTTTATTTATATATTTTTTATTTAATTAGAAAAAAATGAAAAAAAATTCTTCATTCAATTTCATTCATCCCAAACTGATTTATTATAAGAATTAATAATTCATTGTTTTAAGTAATTTTCAATTAAAATATATTTATGTTCTTTTTCTTTCAATTTTCTTTTTTTCTTTTTCTCTTTTTCTTTTTTTCTTCTGTCCTTTAATCCTTTACTTTTATTTTCTTTTTCTTTAATCAACACTGTTCTCTCTCTCTCTCTCTCTCTCTCTCTCTCTCTCTCTCTCTCTCTCTCTCTCTCTCTCTCTCTCTCTCTCTCTCTCTCTCTCTCTCTCTATATATATATATATATATATATATATATATATATATATATATATATATATATATATATATATATATATATATATATCTAGACTATATATATATATATATATCTATATATATATATATATATATATATATACTCAAATATATATATATATATATATATATATATATATATATATATATATATATATATATATATATATATATATATATATATATATATATATATATATATATATATATATATATATTTATATTTATATTTATATAATTCTTCTCCTTTCCTTCTTTTCCTTTCGTTTCTTATATTGTTTTATTTCTTCTTATTTATTTTTTTTTCGCTCTCTTATTTATTTCCCTTTTCACATGTTTTTTTTTATCTCATTTTCTTTACCTGCGTCAACGTACCTTATTCCGCTGACAGTTCTTCACTTATTAACATAGGAAAAATATTCATAAAGGGTGATCTTATTTTGAAGTATTCCATATACATATCAGGGTACTAAATTTCATGTGAACTTCTTGTCCACATTATGTGGATATGTGAATGCTATTTTAAGCTGTTAGTATTATGTGAATTATTAGATATGTGAATGCTATTTTAAGCTATCATAGTATAAACAATAGTTTTTTTTACCTTACTTTTATCATATTCGTAAATATTTTCACCCAGGTTGTAATAGCTCATCAAATGCCAGATAAACGAAGTTGGTTTTTAACAGAGGTTTGGAGAGTTGGTCCTGGTAAGGAAGTTTTGAGCAATGATGTTGGCAGGTGGTCTAACGAGAGAGGATTAAGGCTTTATCCCATTCCAGATAAATACTTTCGACGAAGAGATATGAAAGGGTTTCACTTCAAAACTGCTTCAAGGAATGTAAGAAACTTTTGCTTTTTCTTGTGGTGAATTTAAGGTTCTGGTTTTTGGTAATTAGGAATAAGGTATATGTTGTGGCTGGGATTACAGTAAGAAAACTGGCTGATGATATTATTTCAAACTAGGTAGATAATTTTTATCATATTGATGTTGCAAATCCTATGTTAGGTTAGGTTATATATGTGTTAAGATAGGAATTAAGGTCAAACACAAAACAAAAACGAATGAAGAAATTTTTAAAGGCTTGCTAAATTTTTATTACCTCTAATTCGTCCCCCCCTCTGTCCCCCCGTCGGCTCGAGCCCCCCAAAATTTTGTTAAGCAAAATTTCAAAGCCAGAACTTTTCCTAATCCCTTTTCTTGAAGATTAAGAAACAATTTACATTGCATTGCATAACATTACAATTACATAATAAAGAAATATTCAATTTATATTGAGCTGTGTTTATTTATCTACTTATTTATTTGTTTATTTTTATTGTTAATTTTTAATAAAATTTATAGAGTATGCCACTTAATGGTATCGTTAGTAATGGTACAACAAAGTACTTGAAAGGCGGAATATCAATACTTGTCTGGTTTGGCCTTCAAGAAATACTGAATTTCACGTAAGTATTTTTAAATATAATTTTAGAATGTTTATTTGAAAATATTTTATTTTGCCTTTCCATTTTAGGTTTTATTAAATTAATTTTTAACTACTCATTTGAAGTATCCTATACAATGTATCCTAGAAGCTATCCGTTGGCTTCCAGATGGCTTCCGACTGGCTTTCGACTGACTTGTAGCTGACTTTTTTGCTCACTCTCGACCAGCTGATAAAGATAGATAAATAATTCATATTTAAGATATAAGTATAGACACATCTCAATATACTCCTCTGTCCCAAAAGTAAATTTACTGAATATCCCATGAACGACTGAGTAATGTAGCTCCTCCGTGACGTATGCGAGTGGATAGCTAGTTACCTAGGCTACATATCCATACCAGCTTTAACCAGATTTATAAAGTCAGTCTTACACTACATCTGTTCATGTATGGGCGCGTGTTCTAATCTCGTTACGTTTTTGCACTACATCTTTTTGTGTATGGGCGTGTTTTCTATCCTCGTTACGTTTTTGCGATGCAGGTAAATATTGAACAGCGGTACGCTATCAAATTCCGTGTGAAACGCAACAAGTCTGCCACTGAGATATTTACTTCTTTACTTCTTATGGGGATGCCACTCTATCGGAAACTATGGTTTTTAAGTGACACAAAGCTTTCAAAGAGGGCCGAGAAAATGTTGAAGACGACCCTCGTTGTGGAAGATCAATCTCGTCGACAAACTATGAAAATGTGAAAGTTGTTAGAGCTGTGATGGAGAGAGAGACCGCCGTTCAGTGTCAGAGTGATTGCAGAAGAAACTGGTTTGGATTAAAATGCAGTTCATAGAATTTTAAAGAACCATTTGCACATGCGAAAAATTTGTGCAAAACTAGTGCCGAAAGACAAGTGTCTGTGGAGCAGAGAGCGAACAGGGTCAAAATTTGTCAAGATTTACTTGAAAGACTCGAAATGGAGCACAATTTTTTGGATAAAGTTATAACAGGCGATGAATCATGGGTTTTTGAGTACGATCCTGAAACCAAACGGCAAAGTGAGGAATGGCACACAAAAAATTCTCCTCGTCCGAAGAAAGCACGTATGAGCAAGTTCAAGTCCAAGGTGAAAACACTGATTAAATTATTGTTTTTTTCGACAGCCGTGGTATTCTGCACAAAGAATTTGTACCTTCAGGCGTCTTTTACAAAGATGTCTTGGAACGACTTCGAAAACGAGTTCAGCGAATCAGAACAGACATTGCAGACGATTGGGTGCTGCACCACGATAACGCGCCATCTCACTGAGCTCTCATTATAATTTCTGGCGAAGAAAAACATCCAAGTACTTCCACATCCTCCATACAGCCCAGATCTAGCTCCGTGCAATTTCCTCTTCCCTAAGTTGTAAATGAAGTTGAAGGGTCATCATTTTGGAACGATGGAAAACATAAAAAATACTGTAACACGTGAACTAAACACACTTCAGGAAAATGACTTCCGGTACTGCTATGAACAGTGGAAGAAACGATGGAACCGTTGTGTAACCTCCCAAGGGTCATACTTCAAAGAGGTAACTTGTAATTTCAGGTAAGTCCAATACATAATTAAGTACGACATCAGTACACTTACTTTTGGGACATAACATGTATATAGATATGACAAATTTTCATTTCATTTGTATTATAAATTTAATTTAATAAACGCAGTTTATAATTTATATTAACTTGTGCTCGTGTTATAAAATAAGAATATTAAATAACAATAATTATAATCAATATTATCACATGAAATATATTATTAATACAATTCCTCTAGTATCAGGAGTATCAATTCCAACGATGGGTTTATAAATAACAACGAATTTACATTTTACAATATTTTTCTTATTTTTTTAATTAAAGATACAGCTTTATTGAGGATGTTCATGGGTCTTTCGATGAAAACACTGGAAACTGGACTGGAATTACAGGGATGTTGCAAAGAAATGAATTAGATATTTGTGTGGCTGCCACTGCTTATACATTATCTAGATATTTGGTAGCCGATTTTACTTTAGGATATATAAACCCTAGGTAGTATGGTAACATCTGTAAATTTCTAGATCCTAAATGTATATCTGTATGTTAATTTTTAAGTTATTTAGCACTATTTCTAAACATTTTGATACATAGTTATTAAAATAATTCTCTTGAAAGCAATTCAAGATTCTGGATATGTGCTTGTTTGTTACATTATAAGGTGTTTAGTGCCACATCTATATTTTTATACATAGGAATTTATAAAATTTGGTAATGTTTGGTAAATTTCTTTGACAAATGACTTCAATTTCTTCTTATTTCATAATAATTCTAGATTGAAATTTGAATATTAATTACTAAAATTCATAATACATGAAAAGAGTTATCTGAATACAATTTCTTTGAAAAACAGGAGATTACAGAGTCATATTCAGCAAAAGAAAATGTAACAGCATTATTAACATACTATTTTAACATTTTTTTTTCTTTTGTGCGCTCGCGCGATTTCTCCAAGTTCCTAAACACCTTCCTAACATCGTATTTAACTCTTTTTAAACAATTTCAGGTTAAAATAATTTTTCACTTTTGCAGTAAACCAAGCTTTCGTCCACTCACCTTGGTCATTTCCATTGATATAAAGTTATTTTTTAAAAAGAAGCTTATCAAAAATAAAAAAGATAAAGATGACATTTTTTCTGTAAGTAAAAATGAGAAAAAAAAAATCTTTAATTTTTATTCGATATTGATAAAGCAAAGATCAAAAGAAAGATCTCGCTCAACTATTTCCAAATAATGAAAAAAGGACGATTAACATGTTAATTTCGTTTCCAACTTTTTGACTTCATAAATTAATTTAGGTTAAACAACTTTGAAATCTGATAAAGGAATTTGGATCAGATAAAACTTTAGAAAAAAAATTTTTTTTTTGAATATTTTTGATATCTTGCTTTTTTTTTTTTTTTTTTACAGTTTTTTAGGTAGTTTTATTTTTAAAAAAAATGTTGAAAAAAAGTAAAAATAAAAACAAAATGTCTAAAAAAAGTAAAAAAAAAAAAAAAAAAGAAAAAGAAAAGTTAATAATAAAAACTCCAAGCTTTCAGATATTACAGAATCCTTTTGGCCTTTAATTTGACCTATGATAACACGTTATTGGTATTCTAGCGTCCCAATATTTTTTCATTTTTATTGCAGATAATAAATAACCATTTTGGAGATCTTTCTTTTGGAGCATTATTCATCATTTTCAAATGAAAAAAAAAAACTTGCCTACGAATGATATTTTTCAAAAGTCGGAAATAAAAATAATAATTTTCTTTTAAACCTGTTTTAATTCTGAAATCAAATTTGGAAATAATTCGCGCTTATTTTGACGCTTATTCCAAAACATAAATGTCGTCTCTCCAAATGTGGTTATGTTAGAAAGGTTTATAGGCACTATATGAAGATAAATATTTATTAATTCACGTTTTCTAATATCATTTATGACCATGATTTGTAATCTTTTAAGTATAAGTATGAGTATTATTTGTTGATACTCTGAAATATTAGGTATTATTTGCTGATACTTTGAAATATAAAGTAATCATTTCACTGCATCTTAGAATCTTATTTTGATTAAGATTTGAGAAATATTCAGTCAAATGCAAATCACCTTTTAATTTTGATCTCAGGCCTAACCTTGTATTTTTATACTCTGGTGTAATAGTAGTTATGGTTTAGTTACTTTTTATTCATTTATTTCTTTATATAATTGTTTATTTACTTTGTCATTTATTTGAATTACTTATTTTGCACTCTTTCATTATTTTTGATTTATTAATTTCCTAGATTTTACCTTTATTTTAGGTCAGTGTTTCTAATCAAACGACCAGCACTTGAAGCAACTTGGACCCTCTACGCACTGCCTTTTGATTTAGATATCTGGATAACAATTCCATTCCATATTGTATTGACAGGTGACATATAATTCAATTATTGTTATTTAATATTTTGATATTATTTTGTTATCAGCTAATTGAGTTTTCTAGGCCGGGTCTTTTCGAACAGAAAAATTCTCGTACAGTGGCTGTTTCAATAAAGACAAGCAAAGTAAACCTGAAAATCTGAGCTTTATACAGATGTTCGCGCCACAGCAGGGCAGAACAGCTGGAGTGAGAGGGAAATTCTCTATCAAGAATTGAAGAACGTCAAAATAGAGTACAGTTCCATAAAAATGTAATTGTCCAGGGGTATATGAAAGGACACGTTGGTACAGATCACCGAAGAATTGAAAATGTGATAGGAGCATTTAGTTTGGGAAATAAGAATCTGGCAGGAGATAGCATCATAGACTTTTGTGTACGTAACAACATGAGTATAATGAACACGTACTATAAACATAGAGAAAGTCAGAAATGGACATGGTACCGATGGGATAACGGAAGGCAGGCCTATGGGGAGAAATCAATGATCGATTTGATATTAACAAACAACAAAAGAGTGTTCATGAATGTGAAAAGTATACCATCCGTATCGGGAGATGCAGACCACCGAATGGGGATGGGGAAATTGAGAATGGAAATGCCGAGGTCTTTTAGGTGTAGACGGAGAAAAAGATTTGTGGTTGAGAGACTGAGAGATCAGAATTGCAAAGACACATTCCGGAGAGAAATGAAAACGAAAATACAGAGGATTGGGGTGGATGTAGATGTGGAGGAGGGTTGGGAGGTTTATCTTGATACATTGATGGAGGTTTTAGAAGATGGATGAAGACAAGAAGAATGGAAGATAGAGAAGCATATATAATGGTGAGAAATGAAGCAGAGAAAATAAAAAGAATGGAAAAGGAAAATATATGGGAGAAGATTGGTAGAGATATATATATATATATATATATATATATATATATATATATATATATATATATATATATATATATATATATATATATATATATATATATATATATATATATATATATATATATATATATATATATATATATATAGTGTGCTATATATATATATATATATATATATATATATATATATATATATATATATATATATATATATATATATATATATATATATATATATTTTATATATATTTATATATATATATATATATATATATATATATATATATATATATATATATATATATATATATATATATAACAAGTGTGAGCAGTCGGAGTGGGGTGTATATATTTTTAAAAAAAAAGAACAAGCTAAAAAGAAAAAAAATATTATCTTTAAAATCAATGTATAAACTTTTTTTGTTTTTTGTTTATATAGTATTTACTTCATTAATATTATTGTCCTCATAAGTTTTTGATCCAAAATATTTAGGTAATTGTGGGCTCCCTTCCAGTGTGAATCACGTAAATACTGTATTAAAACTATAAACATTTAATGTACAAAAATGGTATCAACAAATTTTTTTTTTTTTTTTTACCGATTTTAGTACATTTTATATCTATAGTTTAAAGAAAAATTTAAAAACTAACCCCCCGAAAATTTTAACAGGCTAATTTTGTCGTTTTTATAGGGATAACACTATCGATGTTTTCTCCGATTATTGATATATCGATTTCGTTAATATTTTTTCGATAATCGATAATTTTTTACGATTATCAACGATTCGATTGTACAGACAAAATAAACGTAAATAACTAAAAAGAAAATTAAATAATTTTGCAAAACGATTTTTTTTTTTTTACGAATAAAAAAAAATATAATAACGAAATTTTAAATATATATATATATATATATATATATATATATATATATATATATATATATATATATATATATATATATATATATATATATATATATATATATATTATATTATATATATATATATATATATATATATATATATATATATATATATATATGAACTTGTCCTTTAAAAGGATGTTAACCGATATATTTTGAACAAAGGATATAATCGTTTTTTTCGATTATTTCAAGGCAATAGAGCGCCAGAGTTGCCAATTTTTTTTTTTTTTTTACCTCAGATTAAACCGCAAAGATGGAACAGGTCGGGGTCTCGGCCTCACCGGGGACGACGGGAACTTCGTCACCCCTCTCTCCCACCGTCGGCTCAAGCCCCTTAATTTATTATTTTTTTTTAAATTAACATTTTCTAAAAAACAATTTTGGCAACTCTGGCGCTCCTTCTATTGCAGTTTTAGCTAACACGTGACACTGTAGGGTTCGACGTGTAGGGTTCGGCGATTTTCGATATCATGCCTATTTATGTGACATCCTTTTAAAGGAGTAATATATATATATATATATATATATATATATATATATATATATATATATATATATATATATATATATATATATATCTTTATATATATATAGTGTTTTCATCTAGGTTAGGCTTACCTTTAGGGCAACATAATCCATTTATCTTAGGCTTAGGCCTTCGGCATCGACGTTCTATATAGGTTAGACCTCGGTTTAGGACCCAATTAGTTCAAGATATTTTTAAAGTTTTGTTAAGTATGCACAGTAAATCTGTGCATACCTAACAATATCATAACCTGAACTAGGAGAGTCCTAAACCGACCGAGATTTAACCTATATGGATCGTTGATGATCGTAGGCCTAAATCTAACCTAGATGGATCTATGTTGCCGTAGACCTAACCTAGATGGTTTGACTGTCGTTATATATATATATATATATATATATATATATATATATATATATATATATATATATATATATATATATATATATATATATATATAACTAATATATATATATATATATATATATATATATATATATATATAACATATATATATCTATAATATATATATATATTATACATATATATATATATATATATATATATATATATATATATATATATATATATATATATATATATATATATATATATATATATATATATATATATATATATATATATATATATAAATATAGTATATTTTTATATATATATATATATATATATATATATATATATATATATATATATATATATATATTCTTTATATATATATATATATATATATATATATATATATATATTCGTAGTGTTATCATAGTAACTTTTAATTTTTTTTTATGGTATCTTACGTAAAGAAATGGTTTTGCAAATTTTTTTATTTTATTTTTTTTTTAAATTATTTATGTACATTTTGTATATAAAGTCAAATCGTTGATAATCGTGAAAAAATCGATTATAAAAAAATAATGATTGTATCGATAATCTGAAACACATTTCGACAGTGTTTCGTCATCCCTACACAAATGAAATGAAGCCAAATTATTATGATTTTTGTAGCATTATTTTTTATATTTTTATTGAAAATATAAACTTAAAATGTACAAAAATCAATAAAAAAAATACTTCAAATAATTTGTTGATACCATTTTTGTACATTAAATGTTTATAGTTTTAATACAATATTTACATGATTCAGACTGGACGGAACTCTACAATTACCAATATTTATTTTAAGCATGCTTGGGGATTTTTTTTTCATTTTTTTTATATACAGTATAAATCAACTTTTGATTTTTTCGATTTTTTTTATTTTTTTTTATTTTTCTTAATTTTTTTATCTTTTGTATTTATTTTATGGCACAAATTGCTTTTTTAATTATTTTTTTTTTTAGATTAGTAATTTACCTTAATTATTACCTAATTAATAATAAGTTTAATAAATATAATCATAATTATAATGCCTAAAAAAAATAAAATAAAAATAAAAATAAAAAAATCATGATTTTTTAAAATAAAAGAATCACTTGATTTAAAGAATTTGATTTTTTTTTGTGCCAACCCTGATTTTAAGCATTCATTAAAAAAATAATTTTAAACAGAAATATTTGCACTTTTCTCAAAAAATATTTAGGACTATTTTCATATATATATAATTTAATAAAATATTATTATTATTATTATTATTATTATTATTATTATTATTATTATTATTATTATTATTATTATTATTATTATTATTATTATTATTATTATTATTATTATTATTAGCTCTGTGTCTCTGGTTTATGAACAAAATGTCAAAAATTTTCAAGTTGAGGCATGGTGGTACATCCTTACTTGATGCCTTTTGGGCCATGTTTTCTGGATTTCTCCAAAAATGTGAGTTTTCAGAACAGAGCAATAATAACTATTAATTTGAATTAAAATAGTATAAAAGATTAACGAGGGTTCTTGGTAACGAGGGGAAGAATTGCTTATGTGTGTATGTTAAGAGAAAATGTTTTCATTTTTGGTGGGGTTAATTCTCATAAGCATTACGTGACAATATTGTATGTTTTTTATATTCCATTGTTACTTCATATTTTAAAATAAAATTTAATTTATTTATATGTAAAATATACGTTCTCCTAAACATTACACAACAACATTGTCTGTTGTTTTTATATAAATTAATAGAATTTTTATTTTTTCGAATATTTAAATTGGATTCATTCATTCATTCATTCTATAAACTGTATGTCGTAAATGAATTAACAGATCTTGTTGAAATTATATCTAAAAGACACTCCAAGAACTATATTTAATATATATTACGTTAATTTTTGTTTATTTTTAGCATAAGAATTAGTATATTTTTATTCATGTTTGGTTTTTGATCACTTGTTGAATAACTGAGTGATAGAATATATAATCTGACCAGTTGCATACCTTTTGCCTAACATTTTTATAAACTTTTTAAATTTCATTTACCTATTAGTTATGGAGAAAATTTAACTTTTATTTTATAGAACAATAGAAATTTGTGTTATAAAGTATCAGGTTCATTATTTTGTTGCTTAATTTTGAGTATTAAAAATATTTCAGTGAGCAAACTACAATATAGAGTATTATATTAAACTTCTCACCATATAGTTTTAATTTAATTTGATAATCTAAAAGCGAAACTTAAAAACATATTTCTTTTAAGTAACCTTACAAAAATAACTTGAATTACTTCATAAATTTCTAAACTGTTTTCATACAGTTTGTCACAATTATTTCCATTCAGTTTTAATGTTGATCGCAGTTTATTTACAACGAGCTAAAAACTATTTCACTTTTAATTTCAAGCATTTTTATACCAATTATATCGTCTCTTTCTCCAGCCTCTTTTATTGATCTGGATTTGCATGCAAACAAGATTATCGTGTTTGTAGAATCGGTTTGCAGTTTGATCCTGTACACAAGCTACTCCGCATTTTTGGTATCAATTTTGGCAACCTTGAAACCAACCATCCCTTTTAGAAATCTTGATGATCTACAACATCAAAAACATTGGAAGCTTGGGATGACGTCTAACTCAGCATATACAGATATGTTTTCTGTAAGTGAATTTATATATACAAAGGCTTAATTCACAGATACGATTTCTGTAAATGAATTTACATGCAAAGGCTTTTCACCAAGGTAGAGAATAGATTCTCTCAGAACCGATTGAACAAAAGAAAAAAAATTATAGTAATAAAACAATCCAAGATGATTTTTTTTAAAAGAAAAAATATTCAATTTAGTTTCTTTCTCAAAGTCAAATTATATATATTATTTAAAATTTTAATCACCCGTTACGTACATTCAATAATATTTCAAAATCATTTATTAGATAAATTAGAAATTTCAACCATTATTTCATATTTTCTAGTAATCATTTCCAATATACTAAAAAAATAGTTTTCTGAATGCAATTGGTAATAAAACTAATCTTTAATTTTACTTTATATAAGACTGCACCAGACGGTTCAGTTATGAGCAACATTTGGAAGCACCAAGTTATGCCATATGCTGAGCAGACTTTAGATACTAATGATCTGCGAGCGTTTCGTAACATCATAAAAGGTTAGAAATTAAGGTTTTAGGCTTATATTTTTATCTTATTGCATACAAAACTAAAAAAAAACTAAGGTTAATTAAGTAAGAGCAATCCTATCTGTGTCATCTATGTTTTAAAACAAATAGAATGCAATTATAAATGATACAGCTTTCATTTAGGAATTTCTAAAAACTGAAAAAAATTGTTTGCATCTTAATTGTAAAGTGCAAATTAAACGCAATGTACGAGTATGTTGTTCTAATTAAATTTCATTGTGTAAAAACAAAATTGGGTCAACAAGAAACGAATTATCTGTGTTATAAATATTCCCCTTAATATTGGCATTGTGAATTCCTGTTGCTGTTAATATTAATCCAATTAATTATCAATGACATAAAAATTCAGTCAACGTTGTCCTAATACCTTCAAATGTAACAAATAATCTACTATTGTTGTTCAGAGTTAAAATTTTCAACTTGCTTTCTCGACATTTTTTAGGTTTGAGATAAAAATAATATAATTTATTTAAAAAAAAATAGAAAATCGAGAATTAAATGATTTTGATTTATCATCATACCTCAAATAAATGCTCTGATTTGTTGGAGAACCATTTCAGTTCCCTCAATGAGTATTTAAAACAGGAATGTGCGGCAGCAAATCTTTCAGACTTCTGCTCCAGCTCTAGTTAAGATGTTTGTCTTGCTCTAACTAACAATTAATTCCCCTTACTTCAGAATGCTGATTAAAACTCACTATATCAGATTTGCACAGCTTCATAATTTTCATTTAATTCAGTGAGGATTCGTAACTACCACAAATTACTCAACTTTTAATTGCAGAAGTTAATGATAAAATATATATTCATATATATGAACGATGACCTCTCAGGATCTACTAGGAAAGTATATTAGATATTTAACTGACTAAGTTGAGATATTCATAGAATATTATAGGTTTTAAGATATAGAACCTGCTTCAGAAATCAAGTCCCACTGATGGTTCAAATAACCGGTGAAAATGGTTTCAATCTAAGTACAACAGGATTTTTCGTTGGTGAAAAAATTGAAAAGGAATTTGTTTAAACTACAATTTCTTAGTGTCCGCTCAAGTGTTCATCTTGTGAGTTCTTCCCTTAGAAGTGTTTGCATGTGTATACGTAAAATTTCGAATTAGAATCACGAACCTTATGCTTGCGAAATCTATGCCGCATTGCTTCGATAACTCCATGGAGAATGATGATATAATGTTATTGACAGGGCTGGAAATGCCCTACTGATATTATTTTGGTCCACTTCGGTATAAAATATACTCCCATCTCGATCCTGACACTGCAAAAACTAGTTAGAGTCGTGTTGATCCTCAAATAGTAAAATTTATCGCTTGACTCTGAATCTGACTCCAACTTCTTCCCGCTCCTGGATTCAGATTCAGTACCCATCTAAACAGTCTCCATCTAAAAATGAGCAACTTCGGGGAGAGGCTACCCAGTAACATAACTCTTGTTATGCGCTTAGTCATTTTTTACATACTCTTGGCCGGGCTTATCAGATCGTACTCGTAATGAAAATCTATCATCTTTTCCATCATTAAATATCTAGATGAATTATAGATGTTTTCTGCTGAATTCCGTTATATCCAATCCCGATTCACTTTGAAAAAAACTGAATACGATATGTTACATACTCTTCTTCACTTGCTTCAATCCTGAAGAAAGAATTATCTCTTATTATTAGTAATTTGCAACAGTAATTAATTATCACCTATTCACTTACTTATATGTATTACTATTATATATTATTCTTTTATTTATTTCTTTATTCAATTCTTATTATTACTTAGTCTAGGGAAGTAGCTATTCTGGCTTCGTTCAAAGGCAAAAAGCACCTATTCATTAACCTCTCCTACATTCTTTTTTTTTACCATTTATCTAAGTTAGCTCCTCCATTTATTAAATGTGGATACAAAAGCAGAAGCTTTACAAATTCAATTAACATCAAGTACAATAAGTTACACTTCAAACATCTCGCCTCACATTAGAGAGAATATTAAATATAATAATAAACAACAAATATAATAACATCTCCTGGTTATACATCAAAGTATCTAACATGCCACATAAATTCCCCGTAGCACATTCTTAACCAACAGCGATTTCTATTCTCGCTCGAGCTGACGTTGCAAAGAGTCCCACACAACAAAAATGCCTTTATTATACCAGAACATTTTCGATATAGCCATAGTCCTCGAGAACGGATGCCTCAAAAGATTCAAATTACGAGTATTATAATCTGTGTGGCCCATTGTAGGGCTGTCCGAAATAAATATAAAATAGTGCGCCTTCATTCAGCAAATTTGGAGATGCGCATGAAGACGGCGCAAGCTTTAAAGCTGTACATAGGTAGACACCGTTCTATATTTTTCTGCTTATTAAACATAGTCAGCAGTATGAACAGTATTTGGTTAATTTAATATTTCTCAAACGTTTTCTCAACAATGAGTCTCAAGGCACTATCGTTTGATCCACCCCAAGCCAACAACTGTAGGATCAGGAATGGCATAAATAAAGCATAGTAGAAGCAGCTTGTCAAAACCTTGACTCGAACTAAATTTCTCAGTGCCAAATATAATACCATCTTGTTTCTATAATTTCTTACACAGTTAAGTTATAATATTTTCATCAATTTTAAATATATGGATTGAAAATTATGCCAGATATTGATAGATTTTCATATCCTATCTCAGTACCATTTAAAGTTGAAGATTAGCTCTTACATTAGGAGAGACTGGAAGAAGATCATACCTTTCGTTTTAATAAAGTTCAACGCATATAATAGCGCAGGTCCATCTGAAAATTGTTTTCGCAGCTCGTCGATTTTTTGAAAACTTCTGAAATCATTCAATCTCTGCCCGAAAAGGATTATACTGGTCATCCTGCATAATAATGAGCCCAGTTTTACAGTTGGAATATTCTCCCACGATCATTTACAATATATTATTATAACAAAAAAGGTCCCAGTCACGAATCCCTGAGGAACACCCCCCTCCACCACTCTAAGAACCATTGAGACCATTTACTTGACATATTGCATCTGTCCATTGAAGTAAGACTTATGAAGTCAAGACAACACGTCTATACCATATCTTTTCAATTGACACTAAGTGTAGTTTGTGTCCAGATTGTGTCGAATTATGCTTGTAGAAATAATCCAGAAGACTGCAACATGTGTCCTTCCTAAACAGGCTGCTCACTTGACATCATGCAAAACGTGACAAAGACCTGCCATCATTGAATCCCCCGCTCCCCTCACAAATCCAAATTTTGAGAACAGATAAAGAAATTACTAATAAAGTAAAATGTGAGCCTGTTATATATAAGCTTTTCAAATACCTTATAGTTATTGTTGAAAGGATTGAAAATAGAAGTCTTTTGAAGTTCCGAAGTATCGCGACTTCCAGATTTGTGAAGTGGCACCACTTGCGCTATCTTTAAAAAATCAGGAATTATACTCCATTTGATATGCATCTGTTAAAAAGTACAGAGAGAATTCCCCCGATTCACAGAAACGCGATCGTCAAATTCTCGCCAGAAGAGCGAAGTATGAAGTTTTTATCTTTTAATTTGTTACTATGATTTCCTCAATCTCAGGTCGGAGTACAGAGCACATAAATTGCGAACGAGTTTACTGTGCGAGACTTGTATAATCATTATATGAAATGTGATTAGGTAGTCAGGAATTGCAGTTCTCAAACTTAACGGAACGTTCAGAAATAATCATTAAAAGTTCGCAATACAGCACTTATTTAAAAGATCTTTTCCCCATCTTTAATTCTATTTACATTCAATTTTCCGACTTACCTCTTCATTTACACCAAAACTACCATCTTATAACTCTCCAAATGTTTTAGTCCATTAGATCGATGGCTTTGAAATCATCAAATCTTCCTCTAGATAATATAGCTCCCTGAAAGTCTCAAATGCAGAAGTAAAGAGATTTGGCTGAATATTTTGAAGTAGTCGAAAAGATATTAATCCCCATAGAAGCTTAAAAAGTTATGTTTTTAGCCTAATGCACAACAGTGCAACTTATTGGTAATCCACGGACTTTCAAACGATCTTTTAGTTGATCTTTTTGGTCAGCAATGGGGAATACCTCAGCCACCAAGTTCTCCAACCGCGCATTACAAATCCCGCGAAATACTTCACCAATGTTCCACCAATTCTAAGCCATACCACAAACACAAATATACCTTCAAGGATGATACTTCATCTCCTTAAAGTATTAACTGCGCTCGTTCTGTAAGTTTTCCTGAGTCCTTACTGTTTTATGGGGCAGCTGTTCGTTGTCCATCTTTCAAAGAGCAAATTGTTGGATAATGGCTCACGACAAGTGGCAGCTTCAAAAACAAACACATTCTAGTACACCACATAATACAGACATTGTCCATCATGTGATCCAGTAATGTACTAGATCTGCACAGAACGATGTGGGAACTGAAATAAGGCCTGTGATGACAAGATATTTTGGAGCAGAAATATAGTTCGAATTTCCCTAAGCGGACATGATACTTATTTGTCAGCAAGCAAGTCCAATTGAAGTTCATCCACACTAGTCATTTCAATTTATTGCAAAAGTTTAACTTATCAAGAATAGATGGAGAGAAGCATTCATTAAAATCACAGCCAAGACTTCCAATTCTTTCCTGTACAATTCCCACCAAACTCAAATATGAATCCACTCCACAAGTCAACTCCTTCAATTACTTAAGATCACCAAAACGCCAATTAACAAACCCAAGTCCCTTCGCATAAGTTTACATTGCAGGGTCTATTTCTCAAGTAATATAGAATACCACCTCGATAATCGATCTCTAAATATTCGATAGACAGTAAATTAGGTCATTCACTTATAGTAAAGCAAACGTTGGAGGGCATGTGAGCCCAAGTTAGTCAAGGCATATATGCATAGAAATCAAGATCCAAAATTTTAAGGAGGACAAACTAAATTCGATAAAGTTCCTTACGCTCTTTATTTAGTCCCAGAAACATTAGCTTTTTTTTCAAATTTCTGGACGATTCCCGGGACACCGATTGTACATGTATGTTCAATTCAATCATAGTCTCGATCATCGCAAGTAGGTTATCATAATCTGAATTTCAGATTAGGCATCAAAATTAGGCGCATTTTTTATGAGCACAGCGCTTGCAGTTTCGGATCCTGATGCAGTGCTACATCAGAGATACAGTATTTGCCTACATAGAATTCAGCTTTCCTACATTCAAAATCATGGAAACAATTTTAAGTGCCAGGCGACGATAACATTAAAACAAATCGCAACAATATCAGCAACATAATGCCATCATTACACGTCAATAATAACGAAGCAGCATCAGTTGGCAGGACTACAAATAAGCTAAACCATCATCGACAAGTATTATCAAGTGACAACAACACAAATAATAATAATATAATAAAATAATATAATAAGAATTAATAAGTAATAATAATAATAATAATAATATATAATAATAATAATAATACATATAATAATATAATAACTAATAATAAATAACAGCAAATAATAATAATAATATTGCAATAATTAACAGCAATTATAATAATAATATATTCATAAATTAACAAGCATAATCATAATAATATAAAAAAATAAATACATATACTTAATTAATAAAATAATATAATAATAATAACATAATCAATAATACATAATAAATAAAATAATACATAAAATTAACATTGATAATAATTAATAATAATGATATAATAATACATAATTAAATAATAATCCTTAGACATAATAATAAATAAATCAATAATAATATATAATAATAATAATAGATAATAATAATTGAAAAAGTTGCATAATAATAATAATATAATAATAATATAATAATAATATCCATAATATAATAATAATCATAATAATAATAATAATAACTTAATAATTTAATTTGATAACATATTACTAATAATAATAATAAATTAATTAACTAATAATAAAATAATAAAATAATAATAATAATAATAATCTAATACATAAAATAATAATAATAATAATAATAATATACATAAATAATTCACAATTACAACCATAACACAATCCACAGCCGAGTCAAACTACGTTTACCAAACCTTAACCAATAGTAATAATAAGCTAATAAAAATTAATAATAATAATAATAATAATAATAATACAATTAATAATATAAATAATAAATAAATAATAATAATAATAATAATACATAATAATAATAGGCAAACAAAAAAAATATATCAATAATTATATAATAATAATAATAATAGACAATATAATGAAGTAGATTTTAAATAATAATAATTAATAATAATAAAAAATAATAATTAATTAATGATGAATACATAATTAATAATAATAATCGAATTAATAATAATTAAAAAATTACTAATAATAATACTAATAACAAAAGCAAATAATAATAATAAGTTTTTATTATTACAGTATGTTCCAAAGAAGATCGATAATTATATAAAAGCTAAGTTATGATGTTTAATGGCAGACAATAATAATTACAATTTTTTTTTAACTTACAAATTCTTTCTGATTTCATCTTTTAATTGCAATGGCAGTTACATTAGCACATGATATGGATATGAATACCTACACTGAATAATCAGCAATAATAAATAATTAATAATACTAATCATTAATAATATAATAATCATAATAACAGCAACACATGACCAGAATTCAATACTAACATCAGTAACACTGATAATTAATATTTAAGTATATATTTAAGTGTAAAGCAGGTAATTGACTAATTTTTTAATTTTATTTATGTTTGCTTTCTAATTAGTTAAAATACTATTATATGTAACTGTGCTGACTTATTAATTTCAAAATACAATTACAATAATAGAAAAAATAATCAATAATAATAGATAATAATACATAATAATATAATAAGCAAAAACGTACAACAATTCTAATACTAACAGCAGCAAGACTGATTATTACCAATATTTTCAATTATTGTAATTTTACGGTTTGAAAAAAAAATACATAGATCATAATTTAATGCATAAATAATAATACATAAGTAATAATAATATAATACTAATATAATTAATAATTAATAAAATAATTTAAATAAAATACAAAAATAAAATCACATATAAAATAAGAAAATAAAAATACAAAATAAAAAAATACACAATTAAAATAAAATTACAAATAAAAAATAAAGAATAAAAAAAAATATAGTTACATAATAAATTCAATATAATAATAATTTACTCCATAATAAATACTAAAATATAATAATAATAATATAATAATAATATTAATATAAGTAGAATAATAAAAGAGGATTATATTGACTCTATTGGGTCAAATATATATTTTATACATAATAAAAATAAGTAATAAATAATGATAATTAAAATAATAATATATAATATATAAATATAATGATAATAATAATAATAAATATAATATTAATAGAGATTAATGATACATGATAAATGATAGAATAATAAAATAATAAATAATAATAATAATAATATAAATTAATTAAATAATAACGTAAAATATTTTAGTAAAATAAAAAGAATAATACATAATAATTGAATCAATGAAATAATAATAATAATAAATTTTAATAATTAGTATAATAATAAATATCCAATAGATATAATTGAATCAATAATAATGAATACACGGTAACAACAAATACCAATACCATAAGCAGTAATGCCTGATATAAATTTATACGTATAATACACAATAAATTGTAAGTTACTACATAATAAGTAATAATAATTAATAATATAGTAATAATAATCAACTATAATAATAATAATAATAATAATAATATAATAAAAATAATAAATAATACCATACAACATGTAACTAATAACATGTGCGTATTTACTTTAAAGATTAATTGACTATTTAGGGAAATAACTAATAAATAAATTACAATAATACACAACAGAGATCGTTTCCAGTCAACACTTGCTAATAGCAACCAGTCATGGACGGCAACCAAATTATTAGGATATAATACTAGAAAATATTACAAAGACAAGATAATCATAAAATAATACTAATAATCATAATAATAATATCATATAATAATAAATAATATAATCAATATATAATAATAATAATCATCATAATAATCAGATAATCAATATAATAATTAGCTTTACTTTACACATTAAATATTAATAAATAAACGTAACAATAATAAAATAATATAAATAATAATAATTAATAATATAAATTATAATAATAATCAATAATAATAATAATTAATAATAATAATAATAATAATAATAATTAATATAATAATATTGTAAAAGACATAAACAGCAACAATAACAACAATCCAAAAATTACCAACCCTACTACTGTTTCTTCCTATAATATATGTAACTAATGTAAAGGTAATACATAATAATAATAATATAATAAATTCAATATAAAATATAATAATATTCATAAATAATAATAATAATAATAATAATAATAATAATAATAATAATATATAAACATAATATAAATAATTAATAATAATAATAATAAATACAATAATATATAAGTCATATAATAATAATAGATACATAAATAATAATTAATAATAATAATAGTAATAATATATAATCAATAATAATAATAATAATTAATGGATAATGAATAAATAAAATAGTGCTCCATTTTGTAAAACTCAATGTCGAAAGACGAAAATAAATATTTGGCTTATAACCATACACCAAATTGAACAGTGCCAAAGATAAATAGGTCCATGATGATATAACATTAATTTAGTGATCAAATCTTTCTTTAATAGCTGTTACGTCATTGAGTGAGTAAATAGTTTTAGGGAGAGGAGAGGGAGAAACTTCGGGGAGAGGGCTCCAGTACATAAGCTCTGTTATGCCTTAGTCCATTTTATTTGGGGGCTATCAATGTATTGTTAAAATTGAAAATAATCATCTTTCCAATATTAAATTATAATGATATAGATTTTTCTGAAATTCCGTTATATAATCCCGCTTCGAAATTGAAAAAATGAAATACCGTATTTTCTATTTATTCATTGCTGTCAAACCATACAACATATATTATTATATTGTGTATGTTATTATTATTATTCATTATATATTATTATTTATTATATATTATTAGTATATTATTTTTATTATATATTATTATTATTATTATTATTTTATTATTATTATTATTATTATTATTAGGGAAGTTTGCTTATCTGGTTGTAAAGGAAAAAGCAACCTATTATATAAACACTCTCCTACCAGCAGAGGAAGCAGGACAAATAATTGATACTGGAGTTGTTTGGAACCAATTTACATCCACCTATATGGTTCAGAAGCACTCTCCCTTCAAGGAACTCCTTGACTACCAGTAAGTTTATTCTACAGAGTGTTCCTAAAGTCTATCACAAATTTATAAATTACAGGGTGTGTTGAACGTTGTTTGTCTGCATAGTTTTTCGAAAAAAAAAAAAATTTTTTCTTCATATTTATATTTCAAAAATGTTCAAATTGTTATAAGCTTATTCTACAGGGTGATCCAAAAATTTTATTAATAATAATAATTTTAAATAAAATTTTTAATAATAATAAGAATAATAATAATAATTAATAATATTTTAAAAGTATCCCAAGTGTTATACGTTTATTATACAGGATGTTCCAAAAGTTGCTCGCAGATTTATATTTTACAGGATGTATTGAGTATTACAAGTTTGTTCTATAGGGTGTTCTAAAAATCATTCACAGATTAAGTTTACCTGTGTACAACATGTGTACTATACTATATTATAGTATATATTACTATAATATAATATATATATTAATATTTATATATATATATATATATATTATATTATATATAGATATATAATATCTATTATATATATATACTATTAATATTATATCATGGTCAGGTGAGATCTAAAGTTGACAGTCATGTAACTCGAGAAACGGCAGCACCTACAGTAAAACAAATTATATATTTGGACATCAGCGAAAATTCTCCAACAGTGCTCTTTTAATTGTTTTTTTGTTTATTCGTTCTGAAATACATTAAAAAAAACTGGGTCAAAGGGGACAAATCCCACCAAATGATAAAAAACGCACACAAAACTCTGGGGAGGCTGATGAGACCCAGACTCCTTGCAGCTTTACCGTCTTACCCTATGTGGTTTCCTTTATTTTAAAAAAGCAGATAATTTTACTTCCTTTCACACCTTTGGTCATTACTATAAACTCTAAAGAATTACCCATAGCGCGGTAACCGCAAAACGCGATGAGCAGGAGTCTGGGGTCTCTCTAGCCCTCCGTCGTGGACCCGACAGGCGCGGGAACATTCGTCGCCCCCTCTGTGCTTCCCGTTGGCTCGCAGCTCCCTAAATTGGAAGAGGAGATTTTTTTTACACGATAGTTTCCCGTACGACTAAATGAACAAAAAAACCCTCCCCTGGATGAGAATTTTCACAGCTGATTCCAATAATAATATTTCTACCTTGTAGGTTGCTGGCCGTTCTCGAGATCATGATGTTCCGCCTTTAGACACTCTGAGCGTAGCTATATATATCATTACTATATTAATATATATATACTATATATATGTATTATATATATAGTTCAAAGGAATATTACTGGGCTAAAAAACCTAATGGTTATATTCATATTATAGTATATAGCTAGTATAATATATAAATAGTATTATAAATGGTATATTATTATTATATAGTTATTATTATATATTATATATTATAATTATAATATATATAATATAGTATATTATATATATATATATATATAATTCATTAGATTAGTTAATCAATAGTTATACTAAATAAATATATATTGTTTGCTGCCATTTGCACAGCAGGCGCAGGTAAGTTTACCACCTGCCTAATATAACATTGATGAATGAACCAAAGTGTCGTTCACTGGTAATTTGTGTTCATAGGCGGGACACGTTGTGACATCTTTCTTTTTAAATGGAATATTCATACAAAGATTCTTCTGTATATAGAGTTAAAAGGGTATCAATATTATTACAAAATTATTTATTCTCGATACAACTATTAATTTAGAAAAACTTAGTATGGGATATAGGACAGTTGTAAATAGTATCCGCAGTTTCCTTTTTAGTCCAAACCACACCAGGATGATTGAAATCTGGTGGATTTCACCTCAACCTGAGCGCTCCTCTCCAAAAGATGCGTCTTAGACTCACTCTCGTTCTCGATACTCATGTGATTGCAGCAGAACAAGTACAAGTCTATCGTAATCGTTGTTAATCTTTCGATAATTTGCTATAATTAAATATGAAATTGTCTCCTTACAGTCAATATTCTTCTCATCTTCCTCATTTTTTACGATAAATAAAAATTCTCATTCTGTTGAATATTATTGGAGTTATTTCAAGTTTTTTTTTGAATAGACACTACCCTGGCATTTATAAGTAACTATTCATTTTCCTTATTATTATGATACATTTGCGAAATCTCACCGCATTGTCCCATGCCAGATATAATTTGCTTAAAAGTACACTTAATACGATTTTTGATCTTTATAAATCTCCTGTGGGCCCTTTTTCAACAGTCTAATTTGCGACTTATTCATATAAATTTTAATGGTTACCTTTATATGGTTCAATTGTTCATGACACAGCTACAAAAGATATTCTTTCTTTACGGAGTCCTTTATTGATCATAT